>VNJW01003961.1:0-65791 GCA_008042615.1 Drosophila auraria | reverse complement strand
GAACTATAAAAAACGACTATATCTCGAAATTTATAGAAATTCGTTGAAAAACAGAGAAATTAAAAATTTTTGTACATTAATTTCGCCATTATTCCTATGGCAGCTATAGGATATAGTGGTCCGATTTCGGCCGTTCCGACATATATACTGCGTGCTAAAAAAATAAGACTATGCTGAAAATTTTTAGCCCGATAGCTCAAAAACTGAGAGACTAGTTCGCGTAGAAACCGACAGACGGACAGACAGACGGACAGACAGACAGACGGACATGGCTAGATCGACTCGGCTGGTGATGCTGATCAAGAATATATATACTTTATGGGGTCTGAGATGCCTCCTTCACTGCGTTGCAAATATCGTGGCAAAATTATAATACCCTCTGCAAGGGTATAAAAATGTAATAATCGATAATACAATACTAAATAATAATAAATCTTAAATCTGAAAACAAAACTCCTAATATTATTTACAAGCAAAAATGTCCCTCCATAAAATCTGTTTATTTAATTCCAAACCGAAAAAGTCCTTTAAAGTTCAAAAGAACATTTCCAACTCTATCCAGAATCAACCCTTTTTTAAGGGTATCCCGAGGATTTGGTTAGCCTCACTGCCACCAACAGACGACAAGAAGGATGACGACAATGCAAATAAAGCATGTCGCAAAGGACTGCCGCTTTTTTTTTTGGTTGCCTCCTTTATGCTGCGGCCATTTTTAAAAGGTAATTTTTTAGCCACAGCAGGTGGCAGGTGGAAAAGAAGTTCGAACTCAAAGTGAGCTTAGTTTCCCGATATTGATATCGTTGCGGTGTCTTTTCGGAACGCAGAAGCGTAAACGTTGGCGAAATTGATAATTGAATTAAGCAAAGACAATGCCAATTGTTTGCATCCGTTCATTGAATTTATTTAAGCTTACGGCTACGCGGGTTTTTTGTGAATATTCCCTTTGCATTTTCAACGGACTTTTGACAGAAGTCATATTAAAGTTCAAGCTGAGAAGGAAATAATGATTAAATTGTATTTAAATTAAAATATTAAATTATGAACTATATTTATTAAACTATGTTAGCCTTTTGTTATTTATATTATTGAGTTTGTCACTGTTTTTTAGATATCTGTTGGTTTCTTATATTTAACCATTTAATTTAAAATTAATTGCAAAATTAACACACAATGCTTTTCAATAAGTCAGAAAATAAACTCTTTTACGCTTAAATCGAAACCATCAAATTTTCATTAAAATTTAAATTACTTTGTGGCAATTAAATAGACTTTTTATGTAATTACAATAATTGCACATATGTCTATTTTAAGGCCCCTAAGTAATCAATAGTTCAAGCTGTAAATAATAACTTCTTAGCTACATTAATTAATTTGAAAGACTTTATAAAGGGAATACAGAAATACAAATACATCATGAAAGAGAAGAACTCCTTAGCTTACAAGACCCATTACGAGCCAACCTTTAGCCCAACCTTTGTCCGATTGTGCCACATACAAGGGTCATTAAAAAAATAAAGGAAGCCAAGCCCCCAGTTGAGACAACCTGGTGGTAACGCCCAGAATGATATATGATTGCCGACGCTGGCCCGCCCGGTGGCAAAAGTGCAAATTCAAAATCAGCAACAATGAATGCAGGATACCGCTGTGGTGGCCAAACACGCAGCAAATCAGCTAAGCGGGCTAGAAGGGGTTGGGCGAGATTGGCCAAGTACTTGGCAAGTGCCAAGGCGCTGTCAGCATAAAGTTAAGCCGGGCTAAGCAGATGCCAGTTTGCGGAGTTGGCCAATAGAAGCTTCGAGCTCCCAAGCTAACAGTTCCAAGTTCCAAGTTCCGAGCTCCAAGCTCCACTTGCAGCACCTCTGCGGCTGCACATCATCAATCTTCCAAGACAGCCGCACGCTTTCCGAGGCGGCTCCTGCGCAGCTCCACCAGAGTTGCAACGGTTTTGTGTACCGAACGTGCTGCTGCCATTGCCTGCAGCAAAGGGGTAGTGCGGATTGGAGGGGGAAAGGGGAGAGTGCACTCCGATAAATATTTCCTGAAGTTGGGAATGAGTTTGTTTAAAAAAAAAAAAAAAAATCCTTTATTTTTTATTAAAAAAATTTTTCTTTTAGGAGCTTTAAGAATACAAATTAAATAAAATTCTTTCACTTCAAAAGTAAATAAATCTCAATTTTAATTTATTTTTCCAGTGTGTATAGAGGAGTGTGAAAGGTTTCGAGTCCTGGCACTCGTTGACTCGGTGCCTCACAATTTTTGTCATCGCCGGCATGTCTAACCTTTTTGAGTTATGTCCCCCGGACCACCCCGACTCAACCTGGTGGACCGGAATACCCGGAGTCCCTCTCGTCTGCTGCTGAGTCGTTGACTTCACCTCCTGGCACTGGCACTGGCTGCTGGCTGCATCTATTTTGCAAGTATTTTATTGCCGAGCTCTCCCCAAACCACCGCGACGGCACTACTCCAGAGCGGTCTGCACTTTGTTATTAATGCGCATTTAAGTTTTTTCTTTTCCTTTTCCCTTGCTCAGTCAATTTTTATACATATTTCTTTTTATTTTGTGCTGGCCCTCGTCGGAGGGCAGGGCGACACGACTCCACCTTTTTGGCTGGCGCTTTTGTGTGCCTTCTAATTGAGGAAACATTAAAAGTCAAGTTCTGCTTGCCGCATTGTTATAACCCAGAAAAACACGAGTGCACTGCAGTCTTCTTTCTGCTCCTGACTCCTGATTCTCCTGCCGGGCTTCCCTTTGTCTGCCCTTTTTAGGGCGGTCCCGGGTCCTTGGTCCTTTTTTAATGAAGTTTCGGCTGCCATTTGTTGGCTTTGACTTTTTGACATGCAGTTGGGTAGTTGGGTGTTCGTTTTTTAGTTAGACTTGCCACCACCGCCACCGCCACTGCAATTGAAAGCCATTGAAAAGGCGTTGTCACAAAAATGGACGGCAGCAGCAGGAGCGGGAGCCCTGCCGTGCCTTGCCTTGCCTGGCCGGGCGCATCAAGCGCTCAATTAACTGGCTACAAGTTGGCACCCCGATGGAGTAAGACCCTCGGATGTCTGGGTCTTGGTCTGGGATTGTCTGGGGCACATTAATCATCTTTTGCATACAATGAAATCTGCCAGGCAGTCGGCACAAAACACTGAGAGCAACTTACTTCGGAAGCGACGAAGCGGAATCCCAGTTGAAAGTTCACGAAGACAACTTGATTGCAACTGCAGTTAAAAAGTATTTATTAAGGTTTTATAAGGGTAAAAAATATATAAAGTAATAATAATATATATACTAATAAAGAATATAATATATAAAGTAATAAAGTAATGTTTCCTCGATTCGTCTGCGATTTCTTACTGATGATTCGGATTCTCTTCGACTGTAAACATCAGTCAAGCCAAGCCAAGCGTAGACCGTTTTATACCCTATTTAATTCATTTTAAATTAAAGCCATCCATTCTTAATTATAATAATAATATATTTGATAAAAAAACACTTTTTTTTCTCATATTTTCAGGCTTTTTTTTCTCCCAGTGACCACAACTATCCGCTAACGAGGCTTCTAAGCAACTCCCGACAAGTTCAATGGGGGCTGGCCTATGGAAAAGCGCTTCGACCCAGAGCCAACTGCACAGCGATTATGTGAGTTTATAATAAAGCCGACGAGGCGCATGCAAAAGGGTCCTGCGATTACGAAAGGGATGCACAGGAGCACATCCTTGTCTGGGACCCATTTGTCAAAGTAGTTCGCCGCCGTAACTTCGTCACTATCCCTCATTCGGGACCGCAGTCATTTATCATTTATGCGTTGCATACCGTATGTGGCACACATATCCATATGTATATACATATATATAGCAACTTTATCTGGAGGGAACAGAAGGAGAATGTCTCTGACCCATAGTCATCATTGTCAGGCGATGCGTGCCTGACACTTCTTTGAGCTGCGATCCTTGGAACGAAGCCACACACAGTTGATTTGCAAAGCTCGGGGCCACTCGACCGTTTGATGTTTTAGTTTTGTGACATTTGAGACTTTCGAAGGACACCCGAACCGCCCGCACACGCAGCCACGGGGGAAAGTTGAATAAGGGGAGGGTTCTTTGCATTCACACATTTCACGCGGATTTTACGCATGTCACACACAAATTTATCAGGATAACAAAGGATGTTCGGCCATGGAAAGCGAATAATAAAATGCCCTTGCACAGAGTAATTTTCAGTGATTGCCTGAGTGAAGTTTTAGTATATTAAATTATATTTTGAATATGGAGTCCTTTCATAGAGAATTTAATGACTGGGACTTGTCAACAAATAACCAATGCATTAAATAGGTATTTAAATTAAATTTAAGAGGTTTACTGTACTAAAAATCATAAAGCTAAGACTCAGCTAATTATAATTTGAAATTAACCTAAGTCTACGTGAATGTATCTTAGTAACAAATTCAATTAAACAAATTATATCGAAGCTGATATTAATTTAATTTAATAACGATCTCCGACAATTATTTATTATATTATTATTTATTATTATTATGTTGTTTATATATTTATTTATTATTTACATTATTCCCCCCGAAAGTTCCAAGTATAATAAATACAATACCCTCAAGAAGTGTACATCTTTTGTATTCCCGACCAGATGAAATATGGCCCACTCTTAATAAGCACACTCAGCAAAGGAGCTGCTAGAGCTGAAGATGAGCGGGTGAATCGATGGTCATGCATGTCTATTAGTTGCCAAGTGACTTTGGGGGTAGAAACCGGCTATGGGTGGCTTGATTGATAGCCTGAGAAAATGGATTTTTCATATTTTCCCCGCCCTGGGAAAGCTCGAGTCCTCTAGTAGTTTTCCTAATACTGTTGTCGGCGGGCACTTGGCACGTGTAACCGATATGCCCTTACGTGGCAGGAGCCAATATACATATACAGCCATAATTATGTAGGACCTCCTTGCCTGTGTATTGGTTGTGTAACCAAGACGTTTGCCAAATTAATTTTCATCTCCGCAAATCAGAAGCCCCAAAATAGAGCCAAGTGGTAAATTGTGGCATTCGGAAGAGGCCAAAAACTTTCGAATGGGTAATATTAATACAGCAAACAGTTTAATTGGCAAACATTCTGGAATATGCAGGGCTTCTCTCGTAAGTTTCTGAGCAGCTTTCCCATTGGGCATTCGCCTCCTTGGCCCCTGAGTGTGTCTGTGCGTGCCAAAGCCAAGTTTACGGAGCGGAAGTCAGTTTACGGTATTTGTGTACATGGCCCAGACGTTATGGCATTTAGTATTTGCTTGTAAAATGTGTTAATAGATTTGCCCAGATGCCGTGTTTACTGCTCTGCACATAATTCCCCCGTATATGTATGTATATGGGCACATGCTCGGACATTAAAATACCTTTAACAAATTATGTCGCATTATTTGTACATTACTGACCACAAACCATATGCCAAGGGGCTTTTGTGTGTCCCACATGGCCATTTGCCTGAACAGAAATCCTTGAAAAGGTCCTTAAATTGCTTTCCGGTTGCTGCATTGAATATTTAAAGATCGCTTTTGTTTCATTTCTCAAGCTGGAAGCCAGCATTTTCCTTTTCATCAAACAATATTAAAGATTCCAGAAGCCGGTGTAAAAATTCCAGCAGCATTGTTCAGTATGGAAACTTTATCCTCTGGTCATTGTTTCGATCGGATGTCGGGACAAGTGTAAAAATTGCATCTTTGAATGCGATACGGGGACAGACTTAACTGAAGATATTTCCCTGCCGGCAGAAATCTATTTTCCGCCCAACTTCAGAGCCGAATATACGGCCAGGCCAATGTGTGAAACATGAGCAATTTCCAAAAGTTGCAACTCAAAAGCATAAATCGGGGCTGCCTCCCTCCTAGCAGCAGCAGCAGCAGTTTTCCCAAGCCGAAAACTAAACTTCAAAAGCCAAGGAAAGCCGGCACCGACCGAACTTGCTGAAAATCGTAAACGGAATAGGAAAATGGGGAAATCGGTTGGGGCGACGAAGTGGGTGAAGTTGGGCGAATGTTGCAATGAGCTTACTATATGTGGCCGGCCACTTGCAATGCGAATGTCTTTTTTGAGGGCACCCCGGCCTTTTTGCCAGTTGCATTTACAGAAAACCAATAAACTTAAATGGAAAATCCGTACACCATAAATCATGGCTTAAGTCCATTTCCTCCGTTGTCAATACGTTTCCGTTTTGTTGTGGGTTTGAAAATGAAACAGTCCCACGCCCAGGGAAACCCCAAAAACTGGCTCTAACCAGGCCTCCCGTTCCCCTCGATTCGTTAACGAAAGGGAAAAAGTGCAACAAGGATCGAGTTGAGAAATGGTCGTGATTGGACGGACGCCACTCCATCCAGAGCGGCCCAGGCAGCCGGACTGCTTTACATTTTTTTGGCATGTCCATTTGCAAAGTCATTTACCCATACCCACATGCCGAGTCTCTACTCTCGCACACTCAATTTCCAAGTCAACGTTCAAAAGTCGCATAGTGTCCTCGTTCCCGTCCTCGTCCTTGTAGCATTCCTCCGTCCGTTCATAGGTCCTGGTTGGATTTGACAGTGCTGCCTGTCAGTCAATATATTTGCAGCGTGCTTGTTGTGCAGCGTTTTCGACAACTCATTTTATTAGACCGCACTTACAGCTGTGGCGAGTGGTCTAGGGTGTCAGGAAAAGAACCTCAAAAATTCTGTATACATTCTGTAGAGTTTTGAAGAAAAAAGGAAAAGATGAACATATTTAGGGTTTTTTTAAGCCGCAAAATAAGGGAAAAGTTCTAAGAAGCTTGAGGTCCTAGTATCTTAACTCAAGATTAATTATTAAAAAAGTTTAAACCTAAAATAAAACAAAAAATTAAATTGAATTTTAACCAGAAATAGCCTTTCTTACTATTTTTTGTAAAAAAAATCTTATAAATATGACCCAAGCTGTGGACCATCACTGATGGACTGATGCACTCGGCGTCCTCACACGTTTGCGGTCAGTCCTAGAAAATTGATGTGACTTTTTATCACCCAGGGTCGGGGCAGTCGATGAACTATGTTTCTTGATTTCGGCTTTCATCTGTTTCATCTGTGGCCGTTGACATTGTTGCCATTGCTGGACACAAGCGAAACAACAAAACGAGCAAAGAAAAAATCAAGAAAACCAAAGCAAAACTCCCGAAAAACTAGGCAAAGTTTTTCTTTTTTCAGCTGACACGAATGACTCATGAGGAAATCAGTTATATACTCATAAATAAAGCTTCTCTACTTTTTAATCAACTAATATGCGTTCCAGACTTTACGACCCAATTTAATTAGGAGTGACAAAAAGAATGAAATACATTAAATTAAAGGGAAATCATGCAAACAACGCATAAATTATGTATTCCTAATCAAAATCAAGACATGCCAGGCCGTGCCCGTGCTCCACTTTTAATCAGAGCCATAACTCAGCTAATAATGCCAAGCAAATTGTTGATAGGCAAAGGCAAATTCGTGATACATAAATTATCTGCGAGCATTTTTTATGACTGTCACTGTGTCAGCGGATAAAACACACACAAAATACAGACCACATGAGAACTAAACATTAAAGATTTACGGAGCGTAGATTAACCGAATTGGGATTGGTTTTGCTATATAGTATTGGCATCGGTATGCCCGTAAAGCTGGTAATGGAAATGAAAGCTTCCCTCGGGGCCCCACCTTAATGCGGTCAGCAATCCGTATAATAAGAATGGCCAATGTTATTAATAACACTCCTAGGGGCTTGGGGCCCCGGCCCCGCTAAGTAGCTGGCCATTTCAATGCCTTGTGCATAAGCCATGCCCAGCCGCAGTCTTAACCCCACACAGCTCCGCCCGGCTGCCCCGTGGGTTGTGTATAAATACCACAAAGCAAATAAACACGCGCAGCTCACGGCCAAACAATATGAGATATATTGAAAACGTGCATAGCGACCGGGCCACTTAAGGCGACCCGGCGACAACACGAAATGAAAGGCAAACTTTTCACGCTAATAAAATCTGTGCGGAGAGCTGCTTAGGGATGGAAGAGGTGATACCTAGGAGTAGGGATCATAATTACATTTCTAAATAATTTAAAAATATCAGAAACCTTGGCATATCTGTGGTTAATATGAGTTAGCTTGCAGGTCTTTTTAGTATTCGTTTTCTGGTAAATAATTATTATTTCGGCGAAAGAAAAATATTTAAAGTAGGTACAGACAAATTTTTTATAAATTTAATTAATATTCATTTTAATTTAATTATTTATCAAAACTTTCCCATTCAAATATTTCCCAAATATTTATTTTTTAATTTTTAAAAAATTGTTAACACCTAACTATTAATTCTAGTAATTATCAGCACATTTCCCTTTTAAATACTTCTCAAATATTTGTTCTTATACTCAAACCTCGCAATATTTTACCACACCATCCTTATTGGTTAGCCTTAACCACCCAGAGTAAGATTTCCCACGTACACCGCAAGAAAGGGGACTCAGGACAACTAAAGATAGAGGAATGAGGTGGCGCAGCTGGGTGCTTTGGCATTTTATGTGGCAATGGGCGGCTCGACACAAAAGGCTTGGCCAAATGTGGGTTTATGGCTTGTAAAAATCCATGTTAATAACATCAACAAAGGACGGGGCCGGCGGAAAAGGGTAACTAGCGAACAGGAGCCAGTCAATGTCCTATCTGATGCCCAAGGCTGTACAGCAACTTAAAACTCTGGACAGGCATCCTTTCTTATGCTTCTTGGCCACATACAAAGGCGTTGGAAAATGGGGAAAAGCCGAGCTTTGAGTTGAGTTGGGATTCCGAGAAAAGAAAAAGGTAAAACGTCAAAGCCGGCGCCGCATCATTAGTGTCATATGTGAGCGAGATGGTGAGCTATTTATATTATTCACATGGCATAATAAATCAAAATTGTTGCCAATAAATTTATTATTGTAGATTATCTGCTCCCACCTTGGCACAAAGGTAGAGGCAGGCGTCGTCTGCTGTTCCCACCTTGACAAAAGCTAAAAACTGCCTGCCTGCCGGATGCCGAGCTAACCCTTGGCATCCAGCAATTTATCAACATCAACACAAGAGCAGCTACTATAAATTACCAAAAAAATACAACAAAAATAATAGCTGTGGAAGAGGTGTAGATATACCTACTGAGCTGATGTTTTGTAGGAAACTTTAAGATATATGAACTGAAATTGGAAATGATATCATCTCTTTTATAATTGCTAACCATTAGGCATATGAAGAGATTTTCCAGAAAGTTGATTTATTTAAACATTTTATTTGATTTATGCAGGCTGGCTGTGGCAAATATTTGTTTATAATTTTCTAGCTTTTTGTGATCTAATAAATAGTCTTTTTCAAATAAAACTTTGTGAGTGTGTCTTTTTCTAAACTTAATAAGGCTAAAAGTGGGTCAACAAATGTGACAAGCTAAAATTATATATACGTTATATTTTTGTATATATTTAATTCAAGCATCTCTATTTTTTCGCAGGCTTTTCCCCATCGATTTCCATTTGCAAACTTTTGTTTGCTCTGCTCTCGCAATGCCATTACATAATCAAAGGCAAATTAACGGTCCCAACTCCCCAGTCTACTCTTCGCCTTCTTCCCAATCTCTGGCCTGGTTTAGTTTCCCCTATTTTTCCCTTTTTTCCTATGGAAAAGTCCGCACTGCCACGCCTCTTTCTACTCGTTGCCTCCTGCCGCATTGCAACTGTTGACAAATCTCTTTTTAAGAGCGCGCTTAAAACGTCATTTGAGCGGGGTTTGTTAGGGTTTCGCTATATACTCTCTATGCAAGGTTGTATTCGATTTAGCAAAGGATGTGTAACATGCAAAAAATACATTCATTAAAATATGAGCAAATATATAGGATCATGGGCTTAATAGAACTTCAAGAAATTATATAAGTCAGGTTGACTCTGTTTAAATACATTTCTAACTTAAGTGTTAAGCATTGATGATTTCCCGAAATTATTAAATATTAAATGCCACAAACCAAATAAATTTGTATTTGTAAATAAAATATATCTTATCTACCCGCATACTATCCCATCTCTTAGAGCATTACTTTTCTGTACTTTTTTTGGTATGTTCCTTTGTTACCCCGCATCGGTTGTGTAACCAGCCGGGGGTGCTCACATCCACGGGGCTAAACCAATCAATATTTAACACATTTAACCCTTTGACGACACCAACAACACCACGCCTGCGACTCGCTGATCGTTCTGCGTAAAATTAGCATAAAATTTGAATTTTACAGCCAAGTGAAGCGTATGCAGCGCGTGATTGACAGCAGTCAAATTCAATTGAAGTCGAAGAGGGGCGCGGCCGCCCTCAATCCGAGGCCATGGAATGAAATAAAATAAAATTTAATTCAAATAAAACCAATTTTAGAAGCCTCCTGGCCCAAAAACTGTCCCTCTCTCTCTCAACCCCGATGGCTATGAGCTAACCTTTTGGCTCTAGGTCGAGCGACTTTGCGCCAAAACTTTCCACAGGGCGTCAAGTTTTTCCTCATTTTTTCGTGTTATTCCTGCTGTTGTTTTTGTTGTTGTTGCTGTGCCAAAAGGATGCATAGCGAGTTGTCAACGTGTCGGGGGGGTCTAAGATATTTTCGACTTGGCCCGAGGTTACCCGGCGTGTGTCCTGGCGGAAAAGTGCGATTGCAAAGGGGGAAAAATCCTGGGGACCTGACGCAAAGCAATGACGCTTGCTTTTGAAGATTTTTCCTAAGGAAATTCAATTTTGTCATGGCAATTGGAATATATATTTACATATTTTTAGTTCCTATTCATCCCGAATTTCTAGGCTTTATGTTTTCAAATAAAGTATATTTTATGATATTCCAATTATTTTTATTAATTGTATAGAAATTTATTAGAGGCTACTAAAATCGTATGCTTGGTTTAACCATATTTCTCTTTCAATTGCTTTGCAATATTCACAAGGGAAATACCATATAAGTATATTACAAAAAGTTTCCATCGCTTCGCTGCGAGTAGGTTGTCCCGATGATCCGTTTTATAATTCAATTTAGACAGAGTACAGGGCACATATGAGCAACAGGCTGGCCCCATAACACTTTGGCCATAACAATGAAAATGAAAATAAAAAATAATCATATAATATAGTTGAGAATACGCAGCGCGCCGAAAGCAAATTGAGACAAGCACGCCACACAGCCCTACTCATACTCGCAAAGAGCCAACTACAATGATATTTCTGCCATTGTTTGAGGACGCAACAGTTGACTTTTATGCTCGACATGACGCAGCGCGGCTTTTCCACTTTTTCCCCTGCATAATTCCAAACTGATATGAATTGCAGTTGAGCGGCGCACAACGCGGCGTATGAGTAATATTCGCAACAATGCCCATAATTGTCAGCGCTCGTAGCAGGTGGTGGCAGGTGAGCGCGTGGGGTCGCCCAGTGGTCGCGGCCGTAGTTTCAGTTTACCATAAAATTACCAGGGTATACCAAGTATTATTTTATAAGAAAATACCTCGTATTTCAAATAAAATAAATAAATATACAAATGAAACCAAATACTGCTGGTTTGTAATTTCTATTAAAATAATGCTACATTACCCCTATTGTTACAAATGGAAACCTTTAAACCGGATAACTTTCGGCATAAATCCCCCACACATATTATGTTAAAACCAAATAAACACTCGACCACAAATAAATTCGTTGTCTAGACTGGCCGCAATTGTTGTGTAACCCTTGGCATTGTTTTAGCAACTGCGATATATCATTTTGCATGTGGCATGGCATATTAGCGCTGGTTTTTCCAACATTTTCACACATTTTCATTTCTGAACAAATTACGTACATTATTGCGGAAGAGGAGGCAGCGCGCAGCGGCAACGGCAACAAAGGCTGAACCCTTTTCGGTGGGGGATTTTCGAGAGAGGGTTTTTGGGGCTTTGGCATTATGAAAACGCTTTAAGCAGAAAATTGGATTTTTTCATCTTGAATGGAAACAAAACACCAAAAGCCGGAGGCAAGCCGAGGCGGAGCAATAACAGTAAAGCCCCCCCAGCAGCTACAAAAAATAATAAGTATTAAACATCACCCGAAAGAGCAGCGAAACAAAAAATAAATGTTAGATATGCTGACAAAGGTAATACAATAAATACGAAATGACGTTGCCGCCACGGCTGCTGTTAATGTTAAATTTAACGTAGCCTGCTTTCGGGCACCCCTGAGGGAAGGTGAGAGGGTGAACACTCTCCCTTTTTGTTAGTTCGCAATCGTGCTGATTGTTCCTTTTTTGTTTGGTTCGGCTTGGTTTGGGTTCTTTAATTTCATTCCGGGCTATTCTTATTTATTTAACATTAGTTTTTATTTTATGAGCCATAAAGCGGCAGCACTCGAAACACTTGCCAGCCTCTCAACTATGCTGAAGCAAGGCAAAAATTCCAGGCCCAGCATAAGGCAAACAAAATTAAATTAAAGACTCTGGGAAAATTGAATTTTATTCGGATTTTATAGCAAAGCATAAATCAAGAAAACATACTGCGCCTAATTGTTTAATCAAGAGTGTAAACGACGATAAACCTTGGCCATAAAAGATAACCCACTGATAAGCCGCCGCCTTACGAGACCCACTCGCCTGACTCACTCCCCAGAGTCGAAATTCCAGCACCGGCCGTGTGTTTACCAACTATAAAACCAAACCCAAAATCACTAAAGATAACGAGCTGGCGAGTGCCACTGGAATGGGAATTGCAATGGCAGTGCAGCTGGGAAATCGGACCAGAATCACATCAGAGTCCAATTGGCTGCACGTTTGTGTGGCAGACCACACCAAAAAGCTCTTACACCGCCGGCCATTTTGTTGCAGCTCGTACATATTGGCATTAGACTAATCCGGAGTGCCGCACGCAACAACTTAGTTATTGGCCGGGCCATGGCCGAAAGCAGTCGACAGAAGTCCGGCGAAACACAAGGGACAGGTGCACTAAACAAAAAAAAGGAGTCTTTAAATGGTTAAAATTCTGAATAAAAAAATTAACCTTTGCTAAATGTGGAATATGTATACTTAACATGTTTAAGAGTTAAGTAAAGATTTTTCTAAATTTTTTAACACTTCAAGCATACAATTTTTTTATATTTAACCTTTTTCATGCTTCAAAATCACTTATTTTCTTATTGTTACTTAATCATTTATTAAAAATAGTATGTTTTCCCACATTGGCAACTTTTGTTTGTTGCAACTCTGTTTTTTTGGCCCCAAGCAGACGGAATGGTGACGCACATTAGCCGATAGTGCCAGTCCATGCATTGCATACCATACTTTACCGCCATGGCTCCTCCCGATTTAATGGGCAACAGCGAAAAGTTGAACGTGCTGGCAGCCAAAAATCCTCTCTTTTTCCATCCTCTCAACTTGGCAACAAACACACTCACACACACTCTGCAACTGATGGCCATTATCAGCGTCATTATGTGGCATTAGGAGCCGCTCCTCTTTGATGATGATGATGTTGCATAGCTTATAGTTGTATGCGATTTATTCGCGGTCGCCCCTCGCTTTGCATCCGCCCCGAGAGTGTGTGAAAAAGTGCATTTGAGCTCATTTAAATAGCATAAATTAAGATGCTTAAGCTCATTAGGTGGAAGTTTTTAATTAGCCAAAAACTGGACCAAAGCCTTGTAATGACCGTCGACTGGCAGGTGGCCGCTTATCATAAGGGGGAGCTAAAGGTAAAAGGGCGGATTATCAGTCAAGTGGAGGCAAAAAACTATACTAATTATACAGTTAATGCATTTTGTACGAAAGTGCGTCATCTGGAGAGTTATCATTCCAATGAAATTACGTAGTTAGATAAACAAACTCTCTTCCTGGTAATGTAATTTTGCTAATTGATGGAAAGCAAACAAATATTACGAGACATACGTAATATTTGCGGATAAATACTTTGTTAATTTTATTGAGTACCTAAATGCATTCCAATACCATTACAGAAGACAGATTTCCGGGAAAGCTAGTGCTTTTTATGATGTATATAAAATCTTCTATAAAAACCTATCCCATGACAAAACAGTTTCCTGCCTAAATCCACTCAGGTTTTTTTCAGACAAGATAATCGAATCGTTCATAAAAACGCTTAGGGCCAGAGATTACCCGCAAAGAAAGAACTTCATTTCCCCCGAATGTGTGTCCCATTGCCTGGCAATAGTTTAATATCAGAGATTTATGGTGCCATAAAATGGAGAGTGAATTTGCGAATAATTTTTAATAAATCATGTGCTCCGGTAATCAAGCGTTGCCACATCAACCAGAGGCACGTGACTCGCGATAAGGCCGGCATACTTAAGACGGTTTCCATAGAACGAGCCCCGATAAACAAAGCACTTGACTCTCGGGCTAATACCAATTGAGCAGACATAAGGCTGCCAGCCAGCCTTCCCTTCACACGTCTTGGCCCAAATCCTTGAGTAATCCTCGCATATTACACAAAGGTAGAGTGGTTGTTTAGAGTTGTGCTGCTCCCAGCAGGAGATAAGCACGCTAAAGCTGGGAGAAATTATTACGGTTGGCACTTGGTGGCACTTGGAGACTTGAAAAGGATTGAATCTTCCGCGTTTGATTTTTTTTCATACCCATAAGATACGGATTTCCGAATCCAACATTAAAGTCTTTATGTAAGACTTTATTTTTTTTTAAATTGATAAAGAAACTTTTGGTGAAATTAATATATTTATTATTCCCTTTAAAATTTGCTGGGGATAAACTGGAAGTCTTGGCTGAATAGCAATTAAAATTAATTATTGTATTCATTATATATATTTTTTAGGTTTAATTCTAAAGCATGTGGACACTTCGTCAATATCTCCGATTTAATTTTACATGTTTATTATATTTACCCTAAAATCTCTCCACTTATTGCATTATAGAAAGAGCTTACCCTAAAAAAAACAATTCCATTCAATATAACTCTGAAGAAGTTACTGTAAATTGATTTTGCTTCTAAGTAAATTTAGTGTACTAAGAAAAATGTCGGAACCCGAAAATAAATACCAAAGGATTAAGTTCGAGTATTTTAAATTTATATAAATTTATATCAAAATATTCCCTTGGTATATTTCCATGCAAATAACTTTCAAATGAGCCCTTGTTCAGCACATTAATATCTCATTTAACTGGAGATATCCCCGCATGATATGTCCGACTGTCCATTCCCCGATGATTGATGGATCACTTCGTCCATCAATTGGTGGACCCTTAATAAACACTGCAGCAGTGCCATATCAACGGGTGTCATATTGTTGCAACAGACCGGCCAACGGACCCGCCCGAACGAGTGTCAATCAGGTAATGGAATTGTGCGACGTTGGCCAACCCGTGCTTACACTCAATCATTGATAATACCCCAATAGCTATAGGAAAAGTGACCAGTGGGCTGCCATAATTGTGTTTTTGTCCCGGTTATTCGCCGATTACCTTTCCTGACCGGCGATAAGCCAACGCCAGCGCCTATCAAAGGCGTTCTGTTCCGCGGCCTGTGTTGGCTTGTTCAGCAATCCACAATCGCAAAGTGGTTCCGAGCGTGTGATAAAAAATTTAGGCACAAAGATTATAGCCAGCTCTCTCATGCACAGAAAAAAATGGATGCTTTAAGGCTAGTATTATCTGTCAGTTGAAATAGCTCAAATTGTGGCTAAGATATATGACTTAAATTGACATAAACAAGTATTGCAAACGATTGAAAAAAAAAAACTACTTTAATATTTTACCTACTCAAAAAATAAAGTCATAGGAACTACACTTTTGTTACACGAATTCATACTTTTGAGTATTAAAAATGCTTAAATGCTAAGATTCTTATTAATTTAAAATACGAAAGTATATTACTAACACTAATATCACTAACAAGCAGAAAAGCACTAAATTCCAGCTAACCCAATAGGATAGCATAATTTCCGAAATAGGTTTAGTATTATTAAGTATTTAATCTATACTAAATACAGCTTGAAGTATATTTTTAAGAAACCGCGTATTAAATTTAAGTGCTTGGTATTTTTCTTGGGTGTATATTAAATTTTAAAGTTAATATAAAACACATAAAGAAACCTTAGGTTTACCAAACTAAAAATCGCATATTCGAGACCATCTTAGCTTGCCTTCATTTCTAAATTTAGGTGAAATAAAATACATTTTTTTCTGTGTAGAATTTTACCCCGTTCGTCGAGCGTACGTATATAGAGGTGTAGTGTTTAGATTAGCCCCAGTCTAATTGGCCATAGAGCTCAACAGGTCTTAGGCGATCGCACAGTTCTTTCTGCACCGTTGAGGTGGCAGGTCGCGAAAAATTAGTAACTCTCCCTTAGGAAATTTAGTCTTTGCTGCCGCTGTGTGTAAGTGCTGTGATCCTTGAATAATCATAATGACCAAAGTGTGCTCGAGAGTTGAGTGTACGGTTTCCATAAATTATTATTGGAACCCCATGTGATTAATTTTATGACCCAATAATGTGTGTGTGCTATTTCGAGACTCATACGCCACGTTGGCAATCATGGTTGCTAATAAGCGTGTTAGCTTAATTCCCAAGCGTTTTTTCTTGGCCATTATCAGTGCTCGCAGGGTTAATATTACGAGGTTATCAATGTTGTCCGAGATAAGCGGCTAACTGGCCGTAAATTAGGTATTCAGCTGTGCTAACGCTCGCAATTATTTTAAAATTCCTGACAATTGCATTAGACTTAATGGTAATTCGGTAATTCGGGCCCACGATAAGATATCTTAATTGATTCTTGATAATACTCTCTAACATGCGTTAAACTTCGATTTTGAGAGCTATAAAGCACTATATGTGTGCTCTATATGGCGCCATAGCTGCCCTGTGACGTCAGAGCACGTGATGGATCATATGAGGGTAGCAATTAGAGCCACTCAAACGTCAAGTTGAAAGTTGCCACACAAAAAACGATTGCGACGTCGATAATATTTTTACGGCCGACGAACGGATTTCTTAATGAGCCCCGCAACACCGGCGAGCAATCCGAAGCAATCCCCCAATGAACCCGTAATTGCCGACATAAACCAGCGGGGAATAGAACTCCAAGCCCGAGACTTTGCTATCCGGTAATCAGGCATTTGCGTGAAGTTCGCCCCCGAAGATTTATGGGCAACTTAAAGGCAATTGTCTGGTCTGTGCAGATTTATGGCTAAGTCTGATGTACAAAACCTGAAACCGATAAGCACAGCCTGGCTTTGATTTATCCATCTATGACCACGGCCTAAGCTTAGGCAGCTGCACTGAATTGTTTGTGGCAATTATAGGAAAATATTTTCACTCTTCATTGTGGGAAATATAAAGGAATTAGGTTGACTTGTAAATAAATTTAACATTCCCTTGCAAGGGTTAAATGGTATATAAGTTAAAATAAGTAGTTGTAAGGAATGCAAAATAACGCCTTTATTAAAAACTATTAGTTTTAAAACCCAAATATTTAAATATAAATATGTATTTATGGTTTTCACGATTTTACGACCTTAACATTAAGCTATGTTGTATAGTATTTATTTGAACAAAAAAGTTGTATAAGCAAATTACAGCTTTTTCTTTGCGTAATAAATATTTAATATATATTTTAAGAATATTGACACCTCTTCTCTGAGTGTTTTATTAACAAAGGAATTGAATTTTTTATCAAAATAACTTTATAACACTACGAATATCCAGTAGCAATCTTAAAATATTTAGCATTATATTTTGAGGTTTTACCATAAGAAAAGTGAACCGTGTATAAATTACAGTGTAAATTCAAATTGAAAAAATAATATCGATTTTAGCAATTGCAATTTTAGAAATTTAACCCATACTTACCCCTAATCTTTTTTTTATCATTATGTAAAAAAATCGTTCTAGAAACTAAAATTTTCAATTTCGGCAAATCAACAATTTATTGAGCAATTCGGAAATCAACAATCATTGTATTAAATTCCACTTCTCTGAAGTCACTTTCCGGCGCTGTAAATCAAATCTCTCGTATCTCCGACAAGCACGGAAACTATCGAAAAAAACACCGAATCTGAGGCCACAGACAGCGCGTCTCTTTATCGGCCAGTCAAGAGCGAGAGTCAATCATCGTTTTATGGCCAGACAGGCGGGGCGAAATCACAGCCAGGCACTGAGCCAATCATAAATATCTACAATCTGGCATGCCTGAAACGGTTATCAGAAGACACCGCCTAGCAGCGAACCGGGCAGGTCCTGGGCGCGTGGTAATAAGCATTTAATGCAATCAAAGACTTTTGGGGGCTTATTTATAAACCAACTGATTGGCGGTAATTGTTAATAATTTCAAATTATTAATGCGCTCAGCGCTCAACGCCCACTCCAGATACGGTCCGAATGCGGCCAGCAGATAACCACCGATGCGATCGAGACTCGACCTCCAATCTAATCTCTTCGGTTCGGTTCGATTCTGTGGAGTTCCACTTAGGTGATTGATTGCGACATTGGCAGCGACTGCATTGAAGTGGACGCGACCATAAACAATGTGCGTCAGATGGATCAACAATGTTGAAACCCCATGACAGACGGCAGGCCCATTAAAGCTCGTCAAAACAGCTCATTATCCGAGCTGATTACACTAATATGAACGGAAGCTATATGAAAAAAGGGTTAAAAAGAGAGATATAGTCAAAATATTTATTTAAATATTTTAACAAAACATATTTTTAAAGTTTTTGGTATATATCGTATAGTAAATAGCTTGATAGAGATATTAAAAACCTCAAAGTGGAGTTTTATACTTCGCTAGAATCCTGGTGAATTTCCAAAATTATGCAATATAGAAATATTACTATTATTGAGCCATAATTACCATTAGTGGAAATTTTGATGACTATCACCCCTTCTTGTTCCCACGTCTCACTAGCTCATAAAATGGGTAAATTACCTCAAGCGCACACGTTTTTATTTGCAAATAAATTACTCATAAATGGAATTACTGATTAGAATTTTTATCAATGGAATTACAATGTTGTAGGTTCATATATTTGTATAACTAAACAGTGTCTGCCATTTACATTATTTTGAATATTTATTGAAGTACACTTAAGGCTTGATAGTTTATATAAATTAAGCGTAAAATTGTTTACTTAAATATGAATATATTTAATTAATTTAAAATTTTGAAATTTATTAATTTCTTTAAATTCTTAAACTCATTACCTTTTCCCAATTTATTTTTTCCAGTAATATACCCTTGACTTCCAACATGGGTGACATGTTCCGCAGCGAACTGATGGCCCTGTGCCAGCTGTTTATTCAGCCGGAGGCCGCCTACGCCTCCATTGCCGAGCTGGGCGAGAGTGGATGCGTCCAGTTCCGCGACCTCAACGACGATGTCAGTGCCTTCCAGCGCAAGTACGTCAACGAGGTGCGAAGGTGCGATGACATGGAGCGCCGCCTGCGGTACATGGAGTCCGAGATGAAGAAGGACGAGCTGCAGCTGCCCGTACTGAAGGCCGAGGAGGAGCCGAGCGCCCCGAATCCGCGCGAGATCGTGGATCTCGAGGCCCAGCTGGAGAAGACCGACAACGAGCTGCGCGAAATGTCCGCCAATGGGGCGAGTCTGAATGCCAACTTCCGGCACATGCAGGAACTCAAGAGCGTGCTGGAGAACACCGAGGGCTTCTTCTCCGACCAAGAGGTCATCAATTTGGACTCCAACCGCATGCTGGACCCCAACGACCCGGCCCAAGCCCAGGGAGGAGCCCAGCGGGGTCAACTGGCCTTCGTGGCCGGCGTGATCAAGCTGGAGAGGTTCTTCAGTTTCGAGCGCATGCTGTGGCGCATCTCCAGGGGAAACATCTTCCTGCGCAGAGCCGACATCGATGGTCTGGTGGAGGACGAGGAGACGGGACGGCCAGTGCTGAAGACCGTCTTTGTGGCCTTCTTCCAGGGCGAGCAGCTGAAGCAGAGGATCAAGAAGGTCTGCACGGGGTACCATGCCTCCGTCTATCCCTGTCCCAGCTCCCATGCCGAGCGGGCGGAGATGATCAAGGATGTGAACGTTCGCCTGGAGGATCTTAAGCTGGTTCTCAGCCAGAGTGCCGACCATCGCAGCCGGGTGCTGAACTCCGCCTCGAAGCACTTGCCCCGCTGGACGATCATGGTGAAGAAGATGAAAGCCATCTACCACATCCTCAACTACTTCAATCCGGACGTGACGGGCAAGTGCCTGATTGGCGAGGGCTGGGTGCCCACCAACGACATCCAGACGGTGCAGAATGCCCTGGCCCGGGCTTCCAAGATCTCGGAGAGCAGCATTCCGGCATTCATGAATGTCATTGATACGAACGAACAGCCGCCGACCTATACGAGAACCAATAAGTTCACCAGTGGCTTCCAGAACCTGGTGGACTCGTACGGCATGGCCTCTTACCGGGAGGTGAATCCCGCCTTGTATGCCTGCATCACCTTTCCCTTCCTGTTCGCCGTGATGTTCGGCGATCTGGGACACGGCCTGATCCTGGTGCTCTTCGCCGCCTGGCTGATCATCAAGGAGAAGCAGTTGGCCGCGATCAAGGAGGAAATCTTCAACATATTTTTCAGCGGCCGCTACATCATCTTCCTCATGGGCATCTTCTCCTTATACACGGGCTTCATCTACAACGATGTGTTCTCGAAGTCTATGAACATCTTCGGTTCCGGTTGGCACATGAACTACACAAGGGCAGAGATCGAAGATCCCACTCTGAAGTACATAACCCTGAGGCCGAACGATACGGTCTTTAAGACCTATCCCTTGGGCATGGATCCCATTTGGCAGATGGCCGACAACAAGATCATTTTCCTCAACACCTTCAAAATGAAGCTGTCCATCATTGTGGGCGTGGTGCACATGATCTTCGGCGTGTCCATGTCGGTGGTCAACTTTGTTTACTACCGGAAGTATGCCAGTATCTTCCTGGAGTTCCTGCCGCAGGTCCTCTTCCTAGTCCTGCTCTTCGGCTACATGGTCTTCATGATGTTCTTCAAGTGGGTTGTGTACAATGACACTGTCGAAGGACCTCTTTCGCCGGCGTGTGCTCCCTCCATTCTGATCCTGTTCATCAACATGATGTTGCAAGGCAAAAATGACGCGCCCGAACCCTGCAAGGAATTCATGTTCGAGGGCCAGAAGCCACTGCAGCAGGTCTTCGTCGTCGTTGCCGTCATCTGTATTCCCTGGATGCTCCTGGGCAAGCCGCTGTACATCATGATCCAGCGCAAAATGAAGGGAGCTCCGCCACCAAAGCCGGCGGGCGAAGGAGGCGGTGGTCATGGCGAGGGCGAGCCCATGGGCGAGATCTTCATCCACCAGGCCATCCACACGATTGAGTACGTGCTGAGTACGGTGTCCCACACGGCCTCCTATCTGCGATTGTGGGCCCTGTCGCTGGCCCATGCACGTAAGTTTATTATTTTAAATAATATTTTTAACATTTTCAATTTCGATTGAACTTTTTGCAGAACTCTCCGAAGTGCTGTGGTCCATGGTGTTCTCCATGGGCTTTAAATCCGGCGACTACATCGGTTCCATCATGATCTATGTATTCTTTGGGGCCTGGGCTTTGCTCACCGTTGGCATCCTGGTGCTCATCGAAGGACTCTCGGCCTTCCTTCACACCCTGCGCTTGCACTGGTAAGATTTGACTCTATAATTTCTCTTTTAAGTGGAATATAATCCCGATTCTCTTGTTGCAGGGTGGAGTTCATGAGCAAGTTCTACGAGGGCGCTGGTTACGCCTTTGAACCCTTCGCCTTTAAGACCATACTCGATGTCAGCGAGGAGGACTAAGGAGGAGTGAGGAGAGAATGAGAATGCGCAGGACGCACTTCCCCGAAAAGCATTTTCCGTTTATTTCGTTTCGCATTCTTCATGCTTTTTTTTCACGGAAAAATAAATTTGGTTTGATATGCATATTGATACTACAGTGTTGCTCGTTTCTTGCCTGGTTTCTGGTCCTGTCAGCAGACGACAAATGTTTGTCATATGCTTTCTGACAGTCGGGCTCCGGTCATCCAAGTGACAACTGCAGACAAACCCACACACAGGACTGGGACTGCATATATCCGAAACAATCTCAAAGCAAATTGCCGGCTATCCTCAAAAGCAGGATGTGTGTGCTCGCTATTTTTTCTCATTAGAAAAGTTGTCATATGCTGAAATTATGTTGTCAGTTCGACTGTCCGTAGAGCATTGAGTTGTGAAATTGGACACTCACAATTTAAATAATAATACTATGGCAGTTGGGATGGCCAGGAAGTGGCAGTAGTATTTTTTGGTAGTTGGGATTTAAGGCTAGCTATTATACCAAAATTATTAAATTTATACAACTTTATCTGTTCTATTTAAGGTAAGCCCCAGAAACACTTAACTCTGACTCAATAAAACCAAAAATGGCAAACACTGTTTGAAAGTTTGCTTGCTCTATAACTGTTAAATGGCGCGAAATTCTTTTCAATTTCAATTCTGAGTTTCGGGGCGAGAGGCTTTGTTGCTTTTATTTGTAGCCCTTTACCTTCTGCTTTTGCCCTTTTCGTTGCTGTTGTTGTGGTTGTTGCTGGACTGCCCTCTCTACACATTGCCAAATATTTGCATTCGAACTCAATTGGTTGCGTTTTGTGTTTATTGCCTTTGCTTGCTGGCAAAAATGGAACGTGTTCTAGTGTGCATCTATCTTTTTTAGGTTTTCGTTTTCGTTGCCCCTGTCGCTGTCGATGTCGTTATCGTTGCCGTTGCCATTGCCATTGCCCTCCTGCCAAAAATATTTTCGCGAGCATCGGGGTGTTGACAACTACGCAGCGGGCGCATTGGGCATTGCCCAGGTGAATCGTCGAGGTGGGCGGGCAGGTGATCCGGGCCAAAACACACGCAATGCAAATACGAATTCAAACAGGCTGCCAAACGCTTTGAACCCGCATGTCAAATGCTGTTTTCCCAACAACCGAATAACAACAAAAGCAGCTAAAAGGACAATAGTTGGGTGTCCTTAAGAGATCGAATCTTGGAATACTCTTTCGCAGCGAGCTAAGTTACTAAATATATAGTTGTTTAAATTAAATTAAGCTGTTTTAATATGAAAATATGATGATTTTATGCTAAGAATAGTATTTAAATATTTTTTTAAATTTTTTACACACTAAATCCCTCTTTTTAAAAGGTAAAATAAGCAATAAATCTTTGTATAACTAATACCAAACTTCTAGCTTCCTTCCAAGTCCCTGATTTAAAGTGGAAACCCCCTCTTAGGGTATTCTAGGAAAAGCTATCAACCATTTGGGAATTTTTCCCCGCTCCCGGGAACATTTGTGAGCTCTGACCCAGCGGCAGCGATGGTTTAGGCTTGTTTGTGCAGCTGACATACTGGTCAAGTTTTGTGCTCTGCGAAAAAAAGAACATTTCACATTACGTATACGCCACGTATCGGCAGCAGCATCGGAAACAAATGCCGCCCAAAACAACAACTGCAGCGGCAGCAGCCATCCAGACGATCGGCATATAAATATGGCTACAAAATGCATTAAACAAATAAATGTTTGTGCATGCATAGACAGTTCGACTGTGTGGCAGTTGGTCGTAAATTATGTGCTCTGGCCTAATGCATTTGGCCTCGAATTAATCAATGTTTGTGCTGGTCACTGTGTGTGTTTGTGTGGCGTCCTTTTTTTTTTTGCGCTGGACAACTGCGGCATTTGCTCGTGCATTTGTTTTAATTTATTTGCTCGGCGCAATTATTTGCATTCGGCTTGGCCCCAAGTTTCCTTGGCATTTACTATTATTTTTCTGTTTTTTTTTTTTTTTTTGCAGTTGTCGTTTGATTTTTTACGCCTGCCGCAACAGCATAAATATAAATCAAACTGCATTTGTTTCGGTGTCGCTGATTTGCATTGGGATTTGTTTATAAATCCGCAAACACATTGCAAATCGAAATAATAGCTGTGCTCCATGTCGCACAAATGTATCCCATAGATATTGCTTTTTAATTGTTCGAAACGTGCATATTTTCCTTTTAATTTTTTATGATTTCCAATGGCATATGCAGCCAACGGACGTCTAATTGAATACCAAAGCAAAATGGTTCAGCTAAATGCTATTTTTTATACTGACCCCATTTGTTTTAGCTTTTATTTCGTGATAATAAATAAATATGCAATTTGTTCAATTGCTTTGGCATAAAACTAATGAAATATGCCGGCAATAGGACTGCTAGTTCTTTATTTTCTTTCCGGCCATATATTCTTTGGATGCGGATTTTATATCCATCGAAAATCAAAGCATAAGCTCAGATCTAGATCAACTTCTTGGTGTCCCAATTTTATTATCACTTGCCCACAAAAGCCAGGGCCAAATCACCGAATCCCAAATTACCCGGTATAGGCTTTACCAGATTTTACGACACCGTCGCCGTCCAACAAAGTCCGTAAATCAAAAGCAGATAATTTTCCAACAGCTTCACTTTCTTGCGGCCTCACCTATCCCGGCCAGCCGAAGGATACGAAGGAATAAAATAATTGTTCAGTGAGAGAGAGCCACAAATTATAACATTTTTACGCTTCTTTTTCTTTTTCCCATCTTCGTGGAGGCTACTAAATTTACATACTCCATGACGAGCCGCCGCCCACTCAGCTGGACGCACGTTCCAACTTTTACTGTATTTATGCCAGCGAAAGGGACAAAATCGAGGGCCCTCGGGGTAGGCGGGAAAGCTGGAAAGCGGGGGTTAGGCAGGAAAAGTGTGTGAGCACAATTGCGCGTCATAAATTTGAATTATTGTGCTCTTTGCATTTGACAACGACTTAAAAGCACTTGCAGCGATTTGGGCCAGCTCCGTCCAGCTCAGTTCAGTGAAAACTCTGAGGCAGTCAGCCATGAACATGTCCTTGAGACATGTACGAGAGACCGGTGGTACACTAGGAAAACTAAGAATTTACTCGTGAAAAAGTTGATATATTTATATATATGATAAGATTTTGTTAATGCTGCCTTATATTTATATGGCAATGTGCTCAGTCTCGGAAACGGTTATGGGTATTTCTTACAATGATGACCTAGCGGTGTTGCTAACAGCCCCTTATTCAGCATGAACAACTATTAAATATTTTATTTTAAACACTTTCACGTAAATATTCTATTGTTAGTGCTATAAACATAAACTAAATGTTTACAATTAAATAAATAATGAAATTTTTATAAACAACTAATTATGTACATTTATGCATAATTTAATTTAATTTTATTTCAAGTGTAGCAAAACGCCTCGCATCCCGTCATCGCCATCTTTTTGTTCGCTCTGCCTGGCTGCACAGTGCTGCCACGCCCACAAGGACAGCAACAACAATGCCAGGGACATTTTTAGTGGACATTTATTTTATGCTCGAATCGCATTGAAATTTACGCCGAAGGCGCCAGCTTTGTTGATGATGAAGTCGGTCAGCCCTGTGCGGTGGCCTGTCCTTTGTCGGACTATAAAATATTCCCCCCGTCCAACGGATGGGCTGCCAGCTTCCTTTCAGCATTAGCATCAGGATCAGGAACAGGAGCTGTAAAGTGCATTAGCCATTTTAGCACTTGACGCACATTCATCCGCAAAACGGTACTGAAGTCCCTCGCTCTAATTAGCCAGAACTGCAAGGCCGAACTCCGCTGCAGCTCGGTTGTCTTAAAGTGTTAAAGGCTTTGGGCCCAGATTTCATCTCCGTCTATCAGATGGAAAATGACAGACAGCTGAAAACGGATTAATTTGTCACTGAATGCGAGCTGTGCTGACAGCCAAGTCAAAGCCACAAATTGCTCAAGATATACATTCTTGAGACGCATCAAAAGAAAGCCAAGTAATTTGATATTTCCACAAATGTATTCGCATATGTGGTCTTCCTTCTGGGAGGTGGAGGCGAGGGCGGCGTTGAATTGACCATGTTAACAATAAACAATTGACCACATGACATGACAAGTAACGAGTGTGCTAGCCAAGAAGGTTTCCATCAAAATTTTAAAAGTTAATAACATAAGAATCGAAGCGGGAGTACCTGCACTTGTAAAAGGGTAGAACAAATGAGCGAACAATGTATGTTATTACTTTTTTTTATTTGTTTATTATATATTTATAATTTAATTAAGAAAACATTTATTTTAAGAATTTCAAATTTTAACACTTTGTTACATCCAAAATGGTACTTAGACATTTTTTAAATTTTTATAAGCTTTTTGGTTGCTTCGAAAATTAGATATTTCTTTTATTCACTGTTTCATATTTATTTAGTCAACACTAAATTATATTTTCCTTTAATTTTAGATTTAGCCTGAAAGTATATTTTCCAATATTGCTTTATTGCTTTACTTTAACATATGTCCAGAAAAATATATATATTTTTTTTTGTAATTAAACAATTAAAACAGTATTCCCCAATGCCGTTGATTGCTGAGTATCAAAAAACGCTTGTGGGTTGCAATAAAACTATTAAACGTTCCAGCATCCAGACTCAGACACACACACATGACAGGCCTCTTTGTACTCGTCCAATTGTACAGCCATTTTATTTGTACGTTTTTTGGTTCATTTTGGCTGCTTTTTTTTTTGTGACTCTGGGCCATGTCTGCACAAATGTTGCATAGCAATTGCTTTGTGTGTTCAATTTTTGGCATAACAACAAACAAGTGCATACACAACCCAAGCAGTCGCCCACATAGACTCTCACACAGCACCCACACACACACACACACAGTCAGCTGGACAGCAACAATGGGCAGTCAAACAAATGAACAAGAGCGCACAAATTTTGCAGCTGCCAGTAGCACAAGCCAGGACACGGACCAGGCACAACAGGAGGCACAAAGCAAAATTTTTATTTGCCAAAAAAAAGACGAAAGAAAACGCACCCCGAAATTGTGGCTTAAAATTATTTTTTTTCGTCTTATTTTTTTTAGTTTAGTTTTCCTGAGAAATGCAATGGCCGGCAGCCAAAAATGGGGGGCAATGCAATCGTTTTTGTCCAAGTGGGCGTGGTCGCAAATTGTTAAATGCTTAGATGTCTGCAAAGAATTTGTCGCCAAAAGGCGTTCGGAATGGATTTTCCATTTCCAGCTGCCGTCACGTATACGTAATATGGCCGATGGCAGCCCCCGAAAGTATGCACCACAAAAAGAGGAGTTCTTTCACCGGATAGATGTTGATAAATGTTTTTAGTTCGCTCACTCTACTCTACTCTACTCGACTCCACTCCACTCCACTGCACTCCACTTCGGCCGAGTTGCATGAAAAATGGGTTACTGATAAATGGCATATTGTTTTAGTTACCGACAAGTTTTTTCCAAGTCTAGCGAACAAATTATGACGAATGCCAAGCATTTATTTTGCCATTCTTCTGCCTGTTCCACGTTTTCATAGCAAAGAATGTGATGACTTTGTTAAATAAATAAAATAAATATTATTTTAAATTTTTTATTATTAATGCCTTGGAAATGGTATTATACAAAACTGGACTAGTGCTCAAAATGAACATTTAATATTAAAAAGCTTTAAAATAATATATTCACCAGTTAACAAAAATGTGAGCTATTCCCCCAAATATAATTTAATAATTATATAAGCACATGTAGAAAAAGAAACATATTAAACATACAATAAAATGCCCAAAAATTCCTTGATAGCTTTAAGCCCTATCCCTGAGGCCCTAAAGTGAGCCGCACTATTCGAGCAGCCTAGGCTAATCTAATTACTCTTGCAATAAGCAGCTAATAAACCTCAAAGCAGCAATTAAACGCAACGGCTGCTTAAAGGCGCTTAGCTCTGCCGCCGCCTTAAACACACCCGCAGAGATATGGCCACGTTATCCTTTGTTGTTATGGCCGGCGACGCTCCTTTGGCCAGGGTCGCATTTAATTGTGCGCCATGTTCAACAGGCCATTGTACATGCGTATTAAATGTAATTAACTCATTATAAATGATAACGTGGTCGCAAGGAGTCGCATTCAGGTATGTCTCTATGTCTCAAGCCGCCAAGATGGCGTCCTCCTCGATGGCGTCCACGGTCAGGACCTCTCTTACCCAACGCGGCGGCTGTCACAGCTAATTTAGTCGGGCAGTTGGCAGAACGAACGTGTTGGGCTGCCACCACGCCAGGGGTAAATGCGAAATTATTACCGGAAAAGGACAATGAGACGCACTGGCTATTATTCAGTCGGTAGCCTGAAAATAGTGCTGCCAACATCTTGTTTCAACAACTGGAAAAGTCGACAAAAAGAAAATGCTAGGAAATTACGGATATCATTTACATAAGACAAATGAACACGTGAACCTTGAAAATTACAAAATGTTACTTACTACAAGTAAGAGATAATAACTTACTTTAAAAATAATTCAAAACAAAGAAATATTGGTTAACATTTCTTAAGAAATTAAAATATATTTTCTAAGAAGTACCTGTTATACCAAAGGACATCTCTGACCGGAAACGGACAAATTGGCAGCACTGTGCAGAGAAGTCCCAGTCCACTCCGAAAGCAGGTAATAAAAACTCCTTTATGCGCTCGAGTGTGCCGCTCCCTGTGATATTTGGCCCCTTGCATTCCGTCGACTCTTGGTTTATTTTATAGTTTGTCTCTCGCCTTAATTTCACGCTCCTGCCGCCTCGAGTCAGCCTTTTTTATTATGTAACACGCTCCGACACAGGAGTGTTGCCTTACGCACCTCGACATTGGAGCGGAGGTGGCTTTCCCATTTTTCCCCAGCTGGTCCACGGGAATTTTCCGCATTTCCGCATTGCCGCTGGCCAGTTGCGTGTGCTCATCCACATGTGGAGCTAATTCAGATAAAGCGAAATTGCTGATAAGTTTAATTGGTGGCCAGGCACTAGCCTTAATGGTGACAAAACGTTTATTTTGACCAGAAGTATGTATATGTACCATTGCAGGGCATTATAATTTTAGGTGGAAGCTTAAAAGGCATTAAAGTGAAAAAATAAACAAAAATTTCAAATATTTTAAGAAAATATAAATATTTATAATATTTATATAATTATTATAAATATAAACTTGCGGAAAATTATTAATTAAATTTAAAAGCGTATACATAAAGTACGTGAAGTATTTAATTAACGAGTGAAGCTTGAAAGGTTAATTCTTTCTTTTTAATTTACCTGACATAAATGCATTAGCTTCGGAAAATCCGAACCTTATAAATACTTCCGACTCTAGAAGTTTTCAATTCAATCTGACAAAGCAGTTTAATCTCGAAATATACATTTTTATCGTCTTATTGGTAATGCTTGGCACTGGCCTTGCTCTCGCCCATAACCAAAGTGGGTATTTCAATGAAATAATTATTTTCAAGTTACTAATATCATAATATAATAGCTCCTATCCCCTTGGAAGGTCTAATCCCCTATGTAGGAGCCAACCGATGGTTGCGAAAATAATGCAATGAATATAAATAATACAATAATTATCATAATAATAAGACCCTCTTAATATCTTTGTAAAATAATTATTATTTGTATTTGCAATAAATATGCAGAACTAAGCTGTCGAAAAATGATTTGAATATAAATTTGAATAAATAAAGTACTTGAAGTATTTAATTAAAGAGTGAAGCTTGAAAGGTTAATTCTTTCTTGTTAATTTGCCTGACATAAATAAATTAGTTTCGGATTTTCAAACGTATAAATACTTGTAACTCTAAAAGTATTAAGTTCAATCTGAGAAAGCAGTTCAATGTCGAAATGACAATTTTTATCGCCTTATTGGTAATGCTTGGCACTGGCCTTGCTCTCGCCCATAAATAAAGTGAGTATTTCAATGAAATAATTATTTTCATGTTACGAATTTCGTATTATATCAGCCAGAGGAGGATAATTGCGAAAATAATTCAACTAAAATATGTAAATAATACAAATAATAAATATAACAATAAGACCCTCTTATTATCTTTGTAATATCATTATTATTTGTATTTGCAATAAAAATACGGAACTTGTATAACTGAATAAAATGTATATAATTAACAACTCAAAGTCTACAATAAGATAACACGAAAGCAGCAATTAAAATATGTTTTTTTTTTACAAATAACATAAGAGATAAATTCAAAGTGTATTAAGTAAACATTTTCAAGGGGTATACCTACCTAACATTTTTGATTTTACTTACATTCCTTTAGGAAATATTAAGAAGTTATATATAAGACACCTTATTGTCATGCCCATCTTCTATTCTTTTTACTGCCTTAAAAAGAGCTTTAAAGCCTCTTGAAGACGCCATTTAAACTTTAAGGCAATTACAGATAAGTTTAATTGGCAGAGTGCTTCCCATAAATGGTGACAAAGCACTTTCATTTTTCACAAGCAAATCATTTGCGATTGCCTTCGTTAAAGACCGCAATTCTGCGGGTGTTTGACTTTAAAAAAAAATCTTAAAAATTCAATTTAAATCTTGAAACGAGCGCAGAAGAGTCGGCGCAAAGAGAGAAGACTAACTGCCAACATTTACCATCAATAGCCGCATTTGCTTATATCAAGTGAAAACTTTCTTATCGGCGGCACAGCGGCAACTTCAATGACAAATTGAGACAGCGATGTGCAGCGGAGGGGCGAAAAGGAGCCAAAAGTTGGCTAACACACACACTCACACTCACACTGATATAGATTGGCTTGTCGCTGTGACAACTTGCCACTTTGAGCACGTAAATTTTTGTCGTCTCTCTCGCCTTTTGAATTGATAAGAAAATTCATAAAATTTCTTGCAATGGCAGAACGAAGGATAGAAGGCGAACGAGCGGGCCGGAGGCAGAAAACGCAAAACGCAATCCAACTCAAGTGTGTCAGCAGCCGTGAAAGTGGCATTTGAGCCGGGCTGCAAACTTTTGCTGCCAACTTGCTAATCTAATGAACAATTGTGGCTGCAGGCCACCTTTAACACCTCTGTGCCCCGAGGATGAACTCTGGCTCACTGGCTGGCTGGCAGGCTGGCTGGCTGGCACCTGTGCTCCCGAACTTTCCGGCACTCTGCAAATGCAGGAGATGAAAACGAAAATTAAGCTCCCATTCGGAATGTCAAACGAGTGCGTTTTTTCCTGGGCCTTCTTCTAATTGAATTTGCCGTCAACGGTTTCGACAGGAATTTAATGCAATTCGCAGAGTTGAGCTTTTTAAATTGCAAGCAAAGTTTGCAGACGTCGACAAACTCAAACGAGTCAACAGTCAACTTAATTGTCATAATTTGTCTTTACAAGCTTGACGAATTTGCTAAAAAAAAAAAAAATTGTAAGAAAATAAAAAAAAATGGAAAAAAGGCAGAGAAAAAATTAAAGTAGAAGGTGGAGGATGCCGGTTTGAAAGGATGCGATGGCGGGCATATGTGGCCAGCTGGCTGAGCAAAGTTTTCTGCGGAAAACAAACTAACAAAAGGCCAAAGCAAATAGAACAGAAGCGGCAACCAGCAACGAGAATTCTGGTGGGCCAGGCGAAAGCCGAGCACAAAACGAAGCCGGCCAAAAGAAACAAGGGCTAACGAAAACGGGTACTTATCCTTGAAATTTTTAGTACTCAGCTTTGTCTGCATGTCTTACTTAAAAATAGGATCTATATTGATCTCACTTACCGAAATTCTCTAAAAAAAATAGGCTGCCTTTTACAAACTATGCAAGAAAAATATTTATATTATCTATAGAACCTAGGAATTCTTTTATTTTCACAAGAAATTCCAAGTTAAAATCATTAGGAATACTTAAGTAATCAACAAACTATAAATTTAAGCTTTAAACTCTGGGCTAACTCATCAGCTGCTGGGTAACAAAACATTGTCTCCACGAAAATGGCCGAGAGCCAACGAAGCCCTGAACTAAAATTGGACACTTAATGCTGGGTGAAAGGAAGACGACGGCAAAAGACAAATAAGGACTAAGCAAATAAAATCTAATAAAACCAAGGACACAAAAACTTGAGCCAAGCCGGCGAAAATGAGCTAAATGCTGCACGGGGAGTATGGACTGTTAGATGGAGGCGAGAGAGCAAATGAAATAAAGTGCCAGAAGTATGTTTCATTAGCGGCAGCAGCAGCAAACCAGACAACAAACAAAGCTAAGGACAATGGTCGGCCAAGGACACATGCTCCAGTGGAGCTGCTTGATGAACTTCATTCAGCCAGCAAACAAGCGGGGAAAAAATAACAAGCAGCAAACTGCTGGGGATGGCAATGTGTATTTACACTCCAATTGGAGTGGTCTTTAAGTTATAAGAGGCTGTGAAAAAAAACGTTACGAATTCACCCTATTTTATGATTATTTACTTGAAATAATTAAGATATCATGAGATATATAATTGATCACATAAAAAAATGCAACTATTAAAGCTTTTATTTTCGTATTTTATATGTAAACTAAGTCTACAAATTTTTTATAACGATTAACCATTAAACAGAGAACTATTACAGATCCAAAAGCTTTTATTGCCTTATTTTCATATATTAGTTATATTTTAATATTTAATTTGGTACAACCAACATTTTCATCTTGTCAGTGACATTCCTTCCTCCTTCCTCCAAGCAGATCTTAATGCAAGCGTCCTCCCGCTGGAAAAACCCACACGGCTCCTTTCCCTGAGTAACTGGATAACATTTTTTAATCATTTCATCGAAGGCCCAAGTAGAGTTCTGATTGCAGTTTATTTCAATGTCGTCACGCTTGCATAGCGCTGAGAAAAAAATAGATTCTTATATATCACGTGCTCTCTAAATTCAATAATAATACTTACTGCTTTGAAGTAAGTCAGCAGATACATGAAAAGGCAGCAAACAGCTTATGAGCAAAAGAATACATTGGCTTGAAATCTGCATAATACTATGAGAAGTTTATAAAACAAACCTTAAGTTATGTTACTTGTTTTTCTGTTACTTTTAAAAGATTAAACAAATGGCGTACGTGCACAACTTTATTTTGCACTAAAATAAGGTGTCTTGTTACATTTTCATACCAATTATTTATCATTACAAGTAAAAATCAATACTACTGTAAAAATTCTTAGCACTCAATAAGAGAAAACTATATTGTTCCCTTTTACTTTTAATATTCTTAAATTAATTTGTAAGTTAAAATTCAACAAGTAAATATAAAACCGTGTCTTACGCAGTGCAAGAATATATAAACTCTATAAAGTTGGCAAACACCTGTTACTCTCAGTTATATAATTAAAACAAAATAATTATAATTTAGCGAGACGGTCATGCGCCATTTGGACGTAAAAACTAAAGTCAAACTACTTCAGTTCAACAGAAAAGTTTCAACAAAATGAAGGTACTTCTCGTTTTTTCACTACTCTTGGTATACATCAATGCCAATGCCATGCAGGACATACTGCCGCGTAAGTAGACTTATATATTCACAGGGCAAGTTGTTGCATTATCATATTCCTGTTTTAAGATATATGTTTTCAACCATGGGGGGGACCTGTATGCCAAAAATTGAGTACCTATTATTGGAACATGGTTGAAAGAAAATGTAAGAAAACCAAGTATTTAATACAGCCCTGTGGCTTCTTCTACGATAAAGATAGATGCCAGACCATTTGCAGTAAAAGATCTTGGAGTCTATCAGAGGCTGAGGAATATATAAAAACACTGGAATAAAAAAAATTTGTATACCAAAAATAAATAAGAGCGCCAAAAAGTATTTAGTTTCGTTTGAATTTTTACAGTGGGATGGTAGGTTGCATTTATTTATTTAATTATTTATTTATAACCAGGGCGCATTTTAAAAGGTTATCCCCAGGGACTGAAACAGAAGTCTTTGCACCCCTTTTCGCCATCGAAAAAGCCGCACGGCTCTATATTCATTAGAACAGGATAGCATTTTCGAGTCCTCTCATTGAAGCCCCAGGTGTTGTTTTGATAACAAGTTATTGAGCCGCCAGTTCGCTTACAAATGGCTTTAAAAATAAATCATATATTTCAGAGCAACTATTGTTTTATTATTTTTAAAGTATTACTCACTATTGTAGATTGTACTTGGGACCCTGGCCACACAAAAAGAAAAATATAAAACGGCAATGAGGATCGTGAGTTTCATGGCGACTGCAAACACAAACGGAAATATAATCAAAATCTACCTTTTCACATTTAAAATACCTCAGTAACAAACTTAATTTTTACGCTTTTAAAACAATTTTGCTGACAAACTGTTCCATATCAGGTTACGTATAAATCAAATTTAGTAAATTAACTCTCAACCTATTTATATTTATATATTGCACTGATCACCACGGAAGCACTTTTATTTAGGTAATTAAATTAGGGAATTTTTTTTAATTAGGGAATTCAACAATCCTTTATAGGCAATTAAACTCATTTCATTTTCCGTCATTAATAAAGAAAAAGTTTCACATTTTTATATTTTACATATTTACATATCTTTTTTAGTTCCTGATTTTTAGTTACTTGTTATATCTGATTTCGCGTTGCATTGATAGAAACTTCTATTGTCTACAAATTACGTGATGATTACAAATTGCCTTATAGGAAAAACTGGAATATTTAACTTTATTATAAATTTATTATCTAAACATTTTATCTTTTTATGAAAACTCAAAGCCTTGTGAGTACTTTCTGCGATTGTGAAAATATTCCGTTGTGTCCAACAATTTGTCGAACCATCGCCAACACAACAATAGTAATGTAATCTTATTGCAAACACGCCAAATTCAAAAATTGTAAAAGCGAAAAGAGGCGGCGAAATAAATAAATATAATAAAACGCGAAATGCCGCGAGTGCTCTCATAAATTTTAAGCGATTTTATAATGGCCGCTACTTCTAGTTGTGGTCGCTCTTCTGGCTCTTTGCGTTTTAATAACATTTTATATATGGACGTAACGCCGAGTCACGATTTTTCAATTATGCCGAGCCGGCGTGGTATGAATTGTGTGACGAAAACCATTCGCTCATAACTTTTTCTACCAGCAATGAGAAATCATTTTTAAAATGAAATTAAAATTGTCAGGAATAGGAAAACTTTACAGCTTAGTTTAAAAGAAAAAGACTCATTACTAACATAATCATAAGCCCATAAACCCTTATGAATGCCCGAATGTGCACAAATCGCTTAATTAAATCGAATCATTGGCTATAACATTTTGGGACAAGGAAAATCTACTCAAGCAAGTAAACTGTCAGGCCCAAATCATTTTCGGAGCACTTCAAACTAACCTTTTACAGATCGGTAACAATTTTCCTCCTTATTAATCTTCATTAATCAAAAGCATACAAGCTCACAAAACTATAAACACATCTTGAATGGGCGATTAAAATGAACTTTTTGGGTTTAGCCAGGGTAATGGGCTAGAGGAGCAGGCAAAAACTAAAACTCAACATAATTATGCAAGAGACATTGGGGATAATTTTGATAATAACTAAGGCAAAGGAAACTGTGTGTGTCTGTGGGTGTTTCTGGGTAGGCTTATTATGAATGCTTGAATAAATTGCTGCTTATAATTTGTGCTGTAAACTTGTAATTCGAAATTATATGTGTGGCTTTAATTGCTCAGTCATTCAGTTGGACTGACATGTAAGCCATAAATAGAACCCTGAAAAACAGTTGATATTTACTTAAAGGTTTCGTTTTAGATTTCCATTTGATTAGCATTAAAAATGATAATTGGATGATATCTTTTGTCATTGTTTTGATATTCGTCAAAGACTTGTATATATTTGTTCTAAATACTTTCTTTTTACAATTTAATAGTTTAAGGATTTATTTGGCTTATGGTAATAGTTATTATTGGTGGAGTAAACAAAGCAGCAATAGTAGTTGGGAAATTGTATTAAAAGAATAAAGAGAGATAGCAAAATAATAAGGTTCGGGAAATAATTAACTTTGTGGTTGCAAATTACAGACTCCTTATATCGAACAAAATGTATAGGCAAGCATTTTTAAATAGAAACATGAACTAATTACTGACAAAAACCCTTAATTAAATTTTTTAGGATAAATAATTTTAATAAGTCTAAATAAATAGGGAGTACATGAGGAGAGTGATAGTTAAACTAATTATTATATGGAAAACCAAATATTTTATATTATATTCTTAATTAAATTTAAATACTTGCATTTTTTTTCTAGCTCAAAATTAGTTTAAGGCTTACAATTGCCAAAAATAACTGGCTTTGCTGTTTAAATATTTATACAGTCTGCCAGTCAGAGGTACTCCCTCATCCTGACGAAAGCACAAAAACCAAGCCTACAGGACACTCATGCATGTAGACACACATACACGCATGCACTCATGCTGGTATGACATGTTTTTACAGTTACGTAACAAACAACAACAGCAGCAGCAGCAGCCTGCCCAGTTAAAACCAACAGGGAGGCCTAAAAACATGGGGGTGGGTGGCAAGGCGGAAAAGGCTGAAGGCAAATGTAGTGACAGTTAACATTAACACCAATACAAGCGTAAACATATGCTAGAACGTGTGTGTGCGTATGAGTGTCCTGAATGGCATAGGCAGGACCTCCTAATTGGTCGCCAGTGCAACTGGCTTCATGGTTGCCATTGCTCGTGTTTGGCTGCTGTAGCTGCCAATTTTAATTGAATTAGAAAACATGTAGAAGAAGCGCCGCAACACTGGTCAGAAAATATAAAAAAAATTTACAAATATGTGCTAATGGGTAAACAATTTATTTGAAGCCATTTTTTATATATATTTTTAGTAATGCAAATTTTTTCTCTGACACTTTAACCCTAATTGCAATTTATAAATAATTTTTTACTATAAAACATTACTTAAAATAAGAGATAAACACATTTGTTGGGATTATATATTATTTCTTTACTTTAATTTAATTTTTAATAATTTATTAGTTCATGCTTAGAATAATTATATAAAAGAGTATAAAACATACTATTAGCTCTTGGTTCCGGAATAAGTTCCGACATTAATGATTATTACAATTATACTATTATTATTATACTAAAGAAAAATCTGTTCTGTAAATTAGTATTTATTTAAATATATTAAGTACTTATTTATATTTAATTAATAACAATTTCAATAACTCTTTGCGGTGCACATCAAATCCTCATGGACAGAAACACGACTATTCCAGCATGCAAACACACTTCAGCGAGCATCCTGTTTTCGGCCTACACCACCCGCTCCCTCACACACACACCCGCAGCCTATGCCACAATGTCACTCAAGCAGGTACTAAAGTTAATTACCGCAATTTCCGTGGAAAATTGTTTTATGCATTGACAGCGTGTGGGTCGAACCATGGATTTTCCAAATGGGGCACGCCACGCGCTTATTTTATTAAGTGCCGCTATTTTTCGGTTACAGCTACTTTTACGGCCCCTGCACATGCGTTGGTGTGAGTGCATTCCAGACGCCCCTTTAGTCCCCCACATCCCGAATTCCATTACAATATACGAAGGTTTCCAGTCTTTATTGTTTTAGGGCGGACGGCATTCGAAAGTCCTCCAAAGGGTAACAACTGAATTAGCGGCTATTCTGTTAGTGGATCAAATTAATTTAGAAACTATTTAACAGAATTATTCAGGTCGTACTAAATTATAAGGCATTAAATTAATGGAAATTTAGCTTTGTGAAAGCTGAGCAGCAAAAATTTGCTGCCCATATTAAAATATTTTTAAGACATGTTTTGTGTAAAAGAAAAATAAAACCTCACTAAAAAGCATTATAAGTATGTAAAGCAATTTTAAGAGCTTCTTAAGAGCCTAAGCTAGGGGTTTTCGATTGAAAGTTCAATCATCATTGATTGAAAGTTCAATATCAACGCAGAAAATATATTTACTTGCAATTGCGGAATCATTTCCAAAACCCACACAAAAGGGCATCCAGCCTGCGGCTTTTCACTCAATTTCACTGCCTTGCCTATTTTTGTTTTATTTGCCGCTGTTTAGTTAATGGTTTAGCGTGTTACCCGGCGCACTGTGGCAACAATTCTTGTTTATGCGCCGCAAACATTTTTACCGCTCTCCTTGAGCCCCGGCTCCCTCCTTGCCCACGGCTGCTGATGGCATTAAATTTTATTTCACTCAAAACCGCGCAGCCATAGAATTGTTTGTAGGTGTATGGTGTATGGAGTATGGCCCTCTATATATGAAATGTTTGGCCGTTGCCGGGGCCAACATTGTTAACTTTGACGAGGGACTGCTGACGGCTGCACATGGCGTTGTATTTAAATAAATTGCAGCCCCTTCGCCATTGCAATTGTGGCGCAAATTGCGCTAATTTCGCTGATTGTGTAGTTTCGTTGTTTTTATTTATTTTTTTTTTTCTATTTTTTTCCCCCTTTTTTTTGTTGCTAAGCTGGTAGCTTTTATGGCATTTGGCGCAGCCAACTTTTGATAGATATTGGCCAGACAGCTTTGGTTGGCCAGCCATCACAATGGATTAGAAGCACTGGAAATACAATTAAATTGTCAGTTTTGTATCAGCGAAAATGCTCGACGTTTGACTGAAATATTCCAATTGAATGTTTAACGGGACTTTACTGTATTTATAATTTAAAAGTTCTGGAATATCCTTAACTATATTTTAAAGTTTAAACGTATATCTGTCTCTACTAGAATTTATCTGGCAACTTCTCCCCTAAAATATGAACTTTTATTTTATTAATACAATACACTTCCAAAGACCAAGCCAAGTTTATTTCTACCCATCTTTTTCCTAAATAAATGTTAGCTTCTGAGCATTTACTGTGATGTCATCCCCTAATATTGCACCCGAAACGTTGCAATATCTTGGCACAAGCTCGCACTCTAACCAAGTTTGTTGGCCGAAACTCAAGCAAAGTTATCCTGTGTCCAGTTTGTGAATTCTCACGCCTTTTAACTCGAGTTCCCCGAGTAATTGACCTTCTTGGCGGGAGATGGGTCGGGGGGCTTGGAACAGCCAACATTTGGAGCTTAGCAACTTTCACATCACTAAACCACTGAAAGTTGTTGACTTTATGCAACTTTTTCGTGGCCACAGACAACTACGTGAGGGTCTCTGCCAACACTTCAAGAGCAGCCCCCGAAAAACATCAACCCCTTAGCACCACCCATCGGTGCCCCCCTTCTGAAGGTTGACAAACAAGTTTGTTGTGCCTTGCATTTTTTGCACTCCAGCGGCATTTCTTTTTGCACAAATATGAGCCCGATAAAGAGGGCGGGGCTGGCCAGTGCCCGAAACTGCTGGCGTCAGTTGCTTTTAACATACCAACACTCTCGCAGACTAAAGGCTTACGCATACATAGAGAGAAAAATATGGCACGTCTTAAGGGAGTTTTTAGTTTGCAAATTATGCAGATTTTTAAATATGCTTTATCTTATTTATAGAATATTTAATTTTATGTCAAACACCTATTTGCAGGCTTAATAACATTTTACAATGCGAGTTTTGACCTTTATAAAATTATTTATTAGTTTTTAAAATTTATTCATATCCTTTCCATATTTTTATTAATTAAATTATAAAAGTTTCGTGGTTTTAATAAATCTTCTGTGAGAAAATAGGTGCTTTTTCTGAATTGGTTTTATTTATAAAAATAAATCTTAAGAAAGATTCTAAAATAAGTATTTAAAAATTTAATAAATCCTTGACATTCTTTTACATTTTAGTACTTATTAAACTTCTCCATTTCCCTGTGTAAAAATATATACTGGAGACATGCTCTCACATAACTTTGTGTACATGGCCAACGACACGTGCTGCAATTGAATTTGTTCGAAAAACGCAATAGAAAACACCCACAGAAGCCGGACGGAATGGAATAGAAAGGAACAGAAATGGTAGACGACTAGAAACTATTGCCCCTGAGGAGGACACGAATTTCTGATGATTCTTAGAGTAAACTAACGAACATATTTCATTTGTTTGTTTTCACATTTGTCTATTGAAAAGACAAACCGAAACCATATTTGTTTCAATTAATTGTTCTAATCGAATGTTACCGAGGTTGTTCTTAGAAGACATCAAGTCGAACAGAATTTATAACAAATTTTAAATTGTATCCAAATGAACAATAAATGTTAAAAAAAGAAACAAAAATGAAAAGAAAACATTTATTTTTTGTGATGTTCAAAATAGTTATATCTACAAGTGCTAAAAATGCAATTAAAATAATGCAAAATGAGCCTTAATTATTATTTTAGTGAGACCATGAAGTCATAAATATATTATCATTCGAATACTGACTTTTTCATCAAATATTTTCCTTAACAGTTACTATTTTTCAGGAATAATTTATAATGTTAAAATATTGTTTAAAATATTTAGTTACTTTCATAAAACTTGCCTTAACAAATTATGGAGAAATTAAAGAACATTATCACTTCTACAAATTCTATTTATAGGTAACTCATTAATAATTTTTTAGTCTTTAATATTTTTAATTACAGACACTCTCAATTTCCTAAAAATCAGTTGGTGTTTTCTACAAATCCTGACACATTTTAAAATATTAAAGTGCCAATATGCCTCGTTTTCGCTATGGTTACACCCACTCACACACACTCACGAGGGCATGGAAGGCAAAAATACACAAGCGCTGCAAATTCTTGTTGAAAAATCTAATGCCACTTGCCGGGCAGAGCAAGAGGAGGAAAATGGGAGATGGGAAAAGGGAGAACGGGAGACACGTAACGCGCTGAAAATTCTGCAGTTTGTCGTCCTTGCACGCACGCATGCTTCCGCAGGAACAACATGGCAGAAGGCTTGTGGCAAGCACTTTTTGGTCATGTCCTCGAGTGAAGCTGTTTTTGGCCAGGACACCGCCTTCGCAGAATCAGCTATTAATATGCCGTGAAAACTTTCACGTGGCCAAGACTGTCGGCAAGTGCATTTCATTAGCGTTTTTAACAACATAAAACTATTAATATTTAGTGCACAGCTTCTGCCACCATAAACAAAACATAAGCAACAGCAAAGCAGCAGGGCAGAAGCAGCAGCAGAAGCAAAAGCAAAAGCAGTTGAAGAAGCAGGCCAAGTCAACACCAAGTTAGACAGAGCCGAAAACTTTTGGCTAAGCGAAAACTTTTGCCCGACTGCTGAAATTATTTTGAAATTAAGTTTCTCGTTGCCCGTTGCCGTTGCTGTTGCCGTTCCTGTTGGCGTTGGCATTGCTTATTTATGGCTGGCATTGCGTATCGATCGATCTTGAACCGCCAGCAGCAACACAGAGCCCATTCAGGGCGAGTAACTTTTCCTTAAATGTAATTAAAAATGTCGTCGAACTTATTTACGAGTGTTGTTTGCATAGTTGCGCCAAGTTTTCAACAGCCGAAAGTAGGCCGCCGCCGCCACCGCCGAGGAGGGCCGGCAGCCCATGGAGTTCCTTAAAAATCGCTGGATATAAAAATGCATTTAGCACATAGTTAAGCCGAAATCAAATTAAGTTTTTATGGTCCTCGGCTGATGGTGCCGTTGCAGTTGCAGCAACTTAAGCGGGTTCAGCTCAATGAATTGGAAGTAAACTGTTAATAAAAACTACTTCGAGTGGCCAGTAAAAGCTTGGGGGGAACGGCAAGATGGCAAAACATTGTCCTTGAACTGCACTCGAAAAATGTGTATCTCCTAAACACGTCAATAAATTTAAAAGTATCTAATATAAACGAATTAAGCTTTAAAAAATGGGTTAATGTACCAATAATTTTATATCACTTTTATAACCAAAAGCAGAATACCGTTAATATTTTTCTCCCCCTGTATGGACGAACAATCTGGAATCCTCAATTATCTTTCAGATACAGATGAAATCCCCCCTCAGAAAACGAGATGGGAATCTCCTTTGACGTCAGCTGAGTTGCAATATCAGGGATATGTTCGAAAACGAATACGCATCGCTTGACATCTGTGTGACATTATATCTAAGGGGGGAAAATCCAGGAGAAGATTCTATTTGTTCGCTTTCAATCACATTTTCAGATTTCCGACGTGCGTTGACCTTGAGAGTGGGCGTGAGCGAGGAAAATGGGGAAAATGGAACTGAAACGGAACTCAAAGTTCCATCAAAGTTCTGCCAAAGCGCCCGTCATTCATAGCAACGTTTCGCATTCATTGCAACTTCGGACCGAAATTGCTTCTCAGCGTTTTACTCAACCAAAAAACCGTTTTACTTTGCGGTCAAATGTAGCATGTACATATGCACCTCTCCTATGGCACCTCCCCCGTGCTTTTCCACCCATTTTCCACCGTTGCCGTTGCCACCACCCTTCAGTCAGAACCAGGTCACGCCCACTAAACAAACGCTCTGCGGTATGCTGTGAAAAAAAAAAACAAGTTTGATAGTTCTTCTTGTTGTTTGAGGCTACCCAACTTCCAGCAGGCCCCACCCCAGGTCCTTTCGCCCTCCAATCCCGTTCAGAGGTACCCCCCTGTGTAATTTATGTGTAGTAAATAACATTTTCCCATAGTTTTATACTCTTTGCCCAGCTGAGGTTACTTAAGTTAAGGCTTTGAGTTAGTAATCCCCGAAAACAGATATTATTTCTGTTTGCAATAATATATTTCCACTCAATCTTTAAGTTATGTTAAGTTATAAAATGTTTTACTACATAAAAGTAAATTAAATAAATACTTTAATCTTTGAGAAGTTATTTTAGCTTTTTTTTTTTGTTTAAAAATTATATTAACATTTTCTAAGAAAGGGTATTTATAGCATTGACAGTACATGTTTCTCAACTTTTTTTTAACCCCACTCGCTTTGCGCGAGTTGCAGCTATAGTTGTTGTAGTGGATTTTGACCTTGTGCGGAAATAAAACTGAAAATAATGGCAGTTAGCGCTAAATGGAAGCAAAGTTGCAGCCAGCATTAGCGCTGAAATGCTGATATGCGATATGATGAAATGAGGCAGAAGCTGGGGAGAAAAGAAGAGAGTTTACAGGGTTAAAATGTGCGATAAAATTCGAGCTTATGTTTGATAGTTTAATGAGTTTGCGGAATGGCCAATTTAAAGTATGATATCTATTACAGAACGCTAATAATGTGCACGGAGAAAATGCAAGATATCAATCAGAGATATCGAAAACACATACAAAACTATAGAGGCCACCCAATAAATAATAAGGAAGACATCATTAATAAATATTTACGGCATAAATATTTATTCTCAGTTTTATAGACTTAATTGCAATTAAAAATCTTAATTTGAAATTTCCTGCAATACAAAATGACAAGTTAATTAACTTTCTTTAAACCGCAATTGCAAAATAACATCCAATGATCCGCATTCACTTCTTTCGTACAGCTTCAGCGATTTATCGACTAAAAACCAATCATTTAAATGGCCATTAGTGAATAATTTATAAACGCTACCATCTTTCTAACGCTTTTTCACAGCAAATCCCGCTGCGAACCCTTTTCAAGTTCATTTGTTGCTGGCAAACACAAAATGTTGTTAAAAACCGGCAAGCTGACAGCAATTAATATGCCATTTGGTGCATGTTTTTCATCCCGACCTCGCCAACACACACATGGGCACCGTGTTCTGGGGCTTCTGGGTCTTCTGGGGTCTTCTGTGGTTCCACTAATGTTGATTAAATGGCGTCGGAGTCACGCATGCAGGCGCAGATTGCACTCGTTGCGGTGGCCCTGAAAATCTCAAGGGATAGCTGAATTTAACTACGTGGCGCAGAAACAGAAGCCATCAGCATGGAGATGAGCTTGAACTAGGAGCTGGATAAGGGCTCTAACTAAGGATAACCAAAGCTTTCAGTTAAAACCTAAAAATTTAGGGCTACAAAAATGAGAAAAATATTAAGGATCAAAAACTTTAACCTTTTTATAATATTATTATTATTTATATTATTATTTAAAGTAAGTCAAGAAACCACTAAGAATATGCAAAGTTTTGCTTGTATATTATTCCATAGTTTTCAGAAAAAATCTTTGTTTATCCCCTTTGAAACTCTCTTACCAAAAATAGATCAAAGTGCTTGGCTTATTAAATTCTTATACCGTTGGCTACATTATCCAGCCAACTGATTTCCTCTCTGGCAGTCTACCGTTTAAGAAGAATTACATTGAAAATGGTTGTGAAAAATGTTATAGCCAAATTCATGATACTCGTATGGTTTACCTTACCAGCATCTCCATCCTGCTTTTCCTCTTGCTCCCAAACTGGCTATGATATAAGCTGTCCAGGCTCAGTTGCCAGATGAGTCAGTGGCTAAGTTGGTAAGCATTTGTTATGCCCAAACACACACACCCACACACACCAGCCAGGTCCTGGCCAAGAGGGAGGCGAAGACACCGCGCACATTTTCTTTACAGCCATTTACCAGGCGATTTACGTAAATCTTTTATTTATACAGAGAACGTATAAGTTGCAATTTATCAAAATCTAAAATGTTTACCCGCACAAGTTATTCACTTGAAATCTCTACACTGCAGCGGGGTCTCCATATGTGTTGGGTATCCTTGTATTTCCAACATCCGTATATCCATATATATACACATATTTGTGTGTGTATTGCAGATCCTAGACGTATTGCAGTTGGCTGCGTTACGTATACGCGATGTGAGCCAAAGCCAAAGGCGGTGGAACAACGTCCCACGAGCCTGATGCCAGGCAGCAGCTGAACAACAGTGCCATGCATATGCTTATTTGCGAGGAGAGGGCTCCTATAAATATGTATGTGCACTTCTACATGGGAACAAAAGATTGGAAATTAAGGGGTTTACTTTGTTAAAAATGGGAAAAGAGCGTGGAAACCTAATGCTTAAAATTAAGATGGAAATCGGATACTTTAAGCTAAAAGCTACGAATTACTTGTTAGATTACAAGTATCATATATTTTTTTTAAGCTTGGTAGCTTGTCTTGTTGTTAAAATATTCCATTAACTTGAAAAATAAATTCAGCTAAAATGCATATATAATGTTTTAAATATGAATCCTTTTTAAGATTACAAAATTCCTTTAAACTAGTTCGACAGTGTAACTATTAATATTTTTTCTAGAACATTGTTTTTCGCAGTGAACCTGTTTGAGTGTGTACACGTATTATTTTGTGTTTTGCGCGCACAAATTGTCTTGTGACAGACAGTGAAAACTACAGAAGCGGCGCCGGGGATTTTGTGGCTACCTCCTTTTGAAACCCACACCACACCCTTCCTTCCATCCCATACCATCGCATGTGTGGCCCCTTTTGGCATGGTTTTAGTCAATTTGCGGTCGGTGGCGGTGCAATGTGCTCTGCATTCGCATTTGTTGTGCTGTGTGTATCGCACAAATACTGTTCACTAAAAGTAGTTTATTTCCATCTTATCTCTTAAAGCCAATAATACGCTCGCAAGCTCACTTAAATGCATCGCCTCGTTATTATTTTTTTTTTTTCTTGTTGGGTGTGTTGCTTTGCGTGGGAAAATGCCATTGCTAGAGGACTTTGTTCAACTATTTACGTTTACTCATGTATACAAAAAATACAAGAAAAGAAATCGAAAAATATATATAGTTGACATAAATTATTTAAGATAAATAAAATATTAAGTGTTCAACTAAAGTGTATAAATAGTTTACATGGAATTTATGGTCTGTAAAACTTAAGTCAATATGTAATAATATATAAAAAATTATATCAATCAGGCAAATATTTTTTTTTTATATTTTTTTTGTTTACTTACATTTACAAAAGATTAACAAAATAATATTATTCATTGTCGTAATGCTATTAAATAAAATCACAAATCAATTAATTCATTGGCTGCCATTTTTTCATGTTTTGCCAGTTTTTGTTTCATTCCCAATACTACAAGTAGAAAAGTAAATATTTGGCATCAAAATTTTGCATTAAAAAATATCAATTCATGATTTCTATTCATTGGCATGTTGCAGTTTTCATATTCATACGCTTATAAATGTCCTCGTATAAATATCAGTGAGCGTTTGTTAATTTAGTCTACACTTTTGTTTATAAATGTATTCCATAAAACACAGACCTGATCTTGTTTCAGTCTGCCTATTTGGGACGAAATGTCAAACGTGGGTGTTTCCAATGAAAAGCAAAAGTCTATAGCCAACGGCAAAAGGGCAAACGCATCCGCTTACCCGCTTCCAACGGATGTTTGGATATTCCTAGAAATCTCATTTAACTTTAAGGCCGTCTCAAATATTTATTTATTTTTTTTACAAGCGAAGACCAAAAGTTTTTAAATGTTGCCCAGGTAAGAGACAATGTATTGGATTCGTGGGTTTGGTCAGGCATCAGCTGTTCTTAGTAGATGACTTGCCCTCACCGCAGCAAACCTAAATTCGTGCAGCTTTGCTCAAAGAGCTTTTACTCCCAAATCATTGTATAATGACGCTGGGTGAGAATTTTGGCATAAAAAGAGCGAGAGAGCTTTAAGGCTAAACCGCACAAATATAAGAGTTTAAAATTATACTACAAATTGGACCCAGTAGTGGGAAGTTTTATAGTGGGAACAGTTTGGTTTTATGATTATGCTAAGTAGTCAAGGGTTACGAGGAGTCAGTCTTATAAAAAAAAAACTATAAAAAATTAATTTCAATATGATTTCTTTATATTACAGAGCATATTTTAATTAAATAGTAAGATCCTCGTTTTTTGTGGCATATATAAAGTCCGCCATATGAAGGGATTAAATAAATATGTACACCTAGGTAACAACTATTTAATTATCTGTGAAAATTATAACTATATTTAATTGTATTCATGTCATATTAATGACTTTTCTATGTGGCATATAAAAATGAATAAAAATATTTGCAAGGCTTTTTTCGAAATTCGATATTTATATCCTAAATAACATCAAGGATGCACTTAATTATTTTCACGCACTGATCCGAAATATGAATTATATTCCATAAACATACATCTATATACACCCATTTACCATATATTAATATCAATTAAATCCATTTCCGTTTTTGCCGAATATTTCCAAAATAAATTATGTGCCAAAAAAGATAATTATTCAATAGGGAAAAATAAATTCCATTTGGGGGCGATAATAATTATACACACGGCCACGAAAAATGTGTTAACAAACTAAATAACATTTTAGTCCACCTAAATGTGTACATCAGAAAATAATTTGGCATATTTATAAGGGGATGAGTGCGCTTATTATTATCATAAATGCAATAAATGTAATTTGCTAATGCCAAAAATTCCAAACGTTTCTAATTAAACGTTTTGAAGGTTAAAGCCTTTGTTACAAATAAACATAATTGTAATGCAAATTTGATATGAGCCAACAGAAAAAGCAAAAAGTGTGAGGAACATTGAAGAATGCAACGAACATAAAATACCCAGCATTCTGTTTGTCAGGAATGTTGCATTCTTTTAGGTAGAGGATATACATTTTTGGAGTTAAATTAATTAAGCAAATTAAAATTGAAATAAAACATTGGATAAAGCAGAAGATTTATATGAGCTTTCTTGGTTACAAATAAAAATAATTGTAATGCAATTGTGAGATGAGCCGACAAAAAAAGCAAAAAGAGTAAGGAATATTGAAAAATGCGACGAACATGGAGTACACAGCATTCTGTTTGTCAAGAACGTTGCATACTTTTGGGTAGAGGTTATAAATTTTGGGGTAATATTAATAAAGCAAATTAAAATTGAAACAAAATATTTATCGAACATATAGAGTAATCCCTAGTCCAAGCCTCTACCAACAATGGGCATAAACATAAAATTAGATATACGCTTGGCATAGAGTAATATGCCCAAACCGCAGCCACAAAAATAAGCAGCTTAACGGACGGGAAATCGACAAAACTGTGATAGTTAAAAAATAATTATAAAGCTCATTTGACAAAGCCCGCACACACCGTCGGGAATACAAATAGAAAATTGCTAGCACACGGACACAGCTGCGAGGAGAAACACACGTAATCAGCATCTAATAACTAAAATCCAAATTAGCTAATTCAGAAATCAACACGCACAATTGACAAATTATGCCGCAGCAACATTTCCGGCCAATTGGCTGCGTGAGAGAGCAGATCGATGGGTCCTCCTGGACCTCCTCCTGGTCCCCGTACTCTATGTATACACATATATTTTGCCGGGGCCCGCCTCGGATGTTGGGAGGCACGTGCGGAAATATTGTCAAATTATTGCCAATACACCGATGTAGTTGTTGGCCCTGTAAATTGCCTCGTCTGTTGCTGAGTTATTCATTAAGTGGCATTATTCGCAGACATTTTCCACTCATAAATAAGAGCCGCAAACGGCCTGCGATTTAAACTCGATGAGCAGGAAGCACTGGCAGCCAATGGGGAAGCAGGTGAGGAGTACAACGCCCTCCGTTGCCATCTGACATTTCCACCTCATTTACAGTTCAAACACGTCGCATGCATTAACCCCAGGCTGCCTGGTTAAGTGCGCGACGCTGTTGATGCGAAGACTGGCGCTGCTGCTGCTGCCTCACTCGGCTTCTAATTATTAACTAATAACATCAAATTGATTTGCAACAACATCCAGATCAGGGGGCCCACATGGCTCACTCGCTTCGCTACCCTTGCACTGCCAAAAAAGAATAATAGAGAAACTGTCTGGAACTTTACTTGTGAGATGGTATCAACTCTAGGGCAAAAGTTGTTCAAATACATGTATACCTTTGATTAAATTGCTTATATTATTATTTATTTAAAGATATTGAATTCATTTATTGGGAAAGGGTTTTAGCCAATTGCTTAGTTTTTAATTAATTATCAATCAATTTTATAATTATTATTTATCAAACTTGTCCAAATACATATATTTCCTTGTTAAATTTAATATATCTATTCGAAAATGTATTATTTTTTAATCAATTATTGCCCTTACGATTAAAGATTTTCTATTTGAGTTCTGTGACCCACATTTTTTTATTTTAATATTTTATAATGTGTAAAAGGGATATATTAAATCAAAGAAGTTGTCATGAAAAACATTCCTAGAATTTTTCTGAATAAATGTTGGGCCTTATAATTATTTTAGAGTTATTTCCATTGACTAATACTACTTAAAACTATTTATATTATGGCAAAACGTGAAGAGTTGTCAACTTGAGTGACACATATTTTTTTTTTGCTGTGTCGCTCCGCTTCATTTCGTTTCATTTCGGTTGGTCTCGTTCGATGTACTATAATTAACATGCATTCCACATGATTGCCCCGCTGGCGCATAAATCTCTAGCACTCTCGTCCCAGCGCCACACTTGGCCCGCAAAAAGCAGCCCTAAGCCCCCTCCAACTCAGCAATCAGTTTTAAGCAGAGTCTAGACCAAAGGCCCAAGGAGGAAATTAACATTGTAACATAAAACTGGCCATTGAACGGGCACTTAACTTGCTGCCAACTAACCGGCGGAAACAGAAAGCCGAGCGGACGGACAAGCGGACTGGCGGACAGGGCGGACTGCCGGACGGACGCCGCTCTAATGCACGATGATAGATGGCATACGATACGTTTCAGCATTTGTCAGCTTGTCTTCGGCGAAGCGCAACACAAAGCCAACGCCCATTGGCCACGAGAATCTTGGAAAGGAACCAGGGACGAGAGGGGGCAGAGGGCGTGGTCGTGGGCGACAGCGAAACGAAAAACCATTTTCACGCTCACGCGAATGCTTGTAGCAAGTTTTCGTTCCTTCCGCTTTGGTTTTTTCCTTTTTTTTCTCCTGCAGCCACTGCCACAACTATCAACTGACTCACACCTGGCAATCCACCAAGTCGTTCGTCTCGCCTCGACTGGCCACTTTCTTGGCCCCAAAGAGATAAGCACCCAGCACGACCGCTTAAAAGGCGTTCTGCATTTTATTTTCAAAGTTGAGACTATAAGGAAGCTACGTGATACCTCTTTGAGGTAGTTCTTGTGAAAATCAGATAAATTAAGGAGAAAGGTATGAAAATTACAACGAACTAAAATGTTTACAAAGTATTTTTTTTTTGTTTTTATAATTATGAGAATAAACTAGCAGCTTAGGCCATAAATGTTTACTAAATTTCCATTCAAAGCAGACTCTGTTATCTGCCAAAACTTACTACAGGGTAGCACCTTAAAAGGCAAACTTCGAGCTCAGCCAACGGCCAAGCGGAGACTGAGAACCACCGTCATCATCAGCGCCACCTTCTCAGCCGTCTCACATCGCACGTCGCGCGGCATAATTTATGTGGCGCTGTCTACGCCGGAAATGGGTTAATTTGCTATGATTTAAGCGTAAAATTATTGAATTATTGGCGCTCAAGATTTAGTGGCGTTTTTCGCGCTTCGCTTAAGCCCCCAAACTAGGTGCAGCTGAAGTCCAGACAAAGCAGGAAAAAATATATATAAAAATACATTTCGTGCTGATGTTTATGGGGCGTATGAGTAATCCTTTGTGTATGTGACGTGCCAGATAGTTCGTTTGCCCCTACCATAAAATGCATTTAGCAAATTGCTGTTATTTCTCTGCCACAAAATTATGGGTCTGACGTTTGTCTCAGCTTTTCGGCAAGCCCAAAAATGCCATGATCAGAGGGCATTAAATTGTGGTTAAGTTGTCAGGTTGCGGCCAATCTGTGGAATGCAATGACTCAATATTCATGCGATTTTCATTAAATCAAATATCCTTTGGCTGGCCAAAAATATTTGAGTCTTAACAACGGCTTACTAAACATTCTAGTGGTTATTAAAACCTCAACAAGCTCTTATATACAATATTTAACATTTTAATTAATAATTGGTAAGCTCGGCACTTCGTCAAAATGTTAATGCATTCACAATACAGATTTCACTTCAATTTACTGCGAGAGCTTATTAAGGTTGTAGCAGGGCGTGGCAGATCCAATTCAGGTTGTGTTTGAAAAAGCAAAGTGGACACAGACTAACTGAAAACAAATGCAACGAAAGCCCAGGCTCTCCGAGCCACTTCGCTTTGCTGATGCATTTCGCATGCAAAAAATATGCAAAACTCTGAAGTAAGCTTTTAGAAAATTACAAGTCCAGAGCCTGATAGGGATTTGTCTGTGCACAAACACAACACTCTCTGGTGTGTGTATATATACTTCCTTGCATTATATTTATGGGCCATGGGCAGAAATTTTGTGCGCTTTAGTTTTTGGCATACGCAATGAAGATAAACGACATTCAACGAAAAAATGTCGCCAAATTTAAAGTGCAATAAATCAGTCGGCCAGTGGAGCCGTCGAGAGCGAAGTCTGGTCGTCCGCCGCTTTTTAGTTGACAAGTCTCGAACGGAAGTTGCGCCATTTTGCGCTGCTTGACGGTTTCCGGCATGAAGTCTCAGCCATAACTATCCAAGCAGACATATTTCAGCCATCTCTTTAGCGACTTTTCAGAAAGATTAACCGGGGAAGGCAATAAACATAAAGGAAATTGCACCAAGCAACAGAATGAATTTTTAGTTTCTTTATTTTTTTTAAATATTAATAAGTACACCTTTTAACAGGTCCCCTAATAAATAATCGATAAATATCCTTAAGTTTCTATAGCATATTTTTATTAAATTCAAGGTTTCAAGGAGGTTTAGCTTTTTCAGCCGCAGCTCTTAAGCCCTTAAAGGATAAGCATTTAAATCTGCATCTGTATCCTGTTTTTGTGGCAATTTCCGAAGACTTCTTTGTACTTCTTATGGCTTTTTATGACGACCATCATTGGCGTGTCGTAAAATGCGAGTGACGACACTCCCAGCACATGGCGTCAAATATTTCATATGCTCGTGCTTGAATTTTTTACATGCCCTGTATGATGAGAAGCACCGACAGGATGAGGCCAGCTGCCAGCTGTGCGGATTGTAAACACGTGATTCAAGCCTGCAGTTGTTTATTGGGCGTCTGGCAATTTGTCACCTAGGGGTACCTTTCGGTTAATTATTGGGGGAAACCCAGAGATCTGTATTAGTCTAGACTGGATGTTGAAAAATACCTCTCACAAACAGTTGATTGACACTCCCGCTGTCACGCACAAGGACAGGTGCGGCGAAGGGAATTTTCCTGCTTTCAAAGGGGTGAGCGAAAGCCATTTATCATAAAATCGTCACGCTTAATGCCCTGAAAAGTATGCTAAAATGTCTACAGTCTCAGCGGGTGGGAAAATGCGTGCACTCAAAAATATCATGCACAGATAGAGAGATTCAAAAACTACTTGTTATATTTATTGTTTTGATTGTATTATTTTTGTTAGTGTATTTAATATTTCCAAAATATAAGCGCTATCAATATTTTATATTTTTTAAGTAGAAGGAAATTAATTTAAATTAAAAAATGTACTTTAACCATAAGCAAGAATTTGAATAACTTAAATTTATATTCAATTTAATCAAAGGATTTCTCCCGCACAAGCTATGAGTAATATATTTTTATTAGTTTTTATTTTTGTTCATATTAAATTCGTTAAATAAAATCTTTCATTTAATTTATTGTGTTTAATAATTTTGTTATTTATTTATTTTTTTTTTTTTGTGCACCCTTTCGAGGACCATTTTCCATATCGCTTAGTGTGCTTCTGTCTGGAGTCGATGTAAGCAACAGGCATCTTGTTTTCCACTGCAGCCAAAGCAATAGCAATAGCAAATAGCAAAAACTACACCAAGAACAACAGCAACACCAGAAGCTATTCATTATGCGTGAAACATCGGGGGAAACCACAAAACCGAACGAGAACTTCATCAATGCGGTTTTTCGCATGCATTGCGTTCTCGATTTGATTCGTTGGCAATTTTGCTTCTGCCAGGAATTTTGTAATCACGCACGCATATGTATGCCATATATTTGGCATTGCCATCGAACAATCCCCGAATTTATGGCCAGCTTTAATAGAAATGCAGCTGCAAGTCAAACACGGCAAACTGCACAATCTATTTTTGATAACCCAAAACAGCACTACATTTTTCCCCCCGAAAATAAACTCGCATTTGGCTTAGTCGAAATGGGGAAAACTCGGTTCGAAAAAAGCAGTCGAAATGGAGCACTAGAGCAATCCGGTTGCTGCATCAACTAATCCATTTTGGCCAGCTAATGACATTACTTAAGTTATTATTTTCAATGCTGAAATGTTATGCTCCCGCACAAGGACAAACTGGCAACGGCAGGAGCCGTCTACAAATGCTACAAACGGCAACAACAAAATCGAGTGAAAGGGCAAAATTTTCTTCTTTTAACTTACAGTTGCAGTTGCCTCAATGCTGCACTTGCTTGAGTTCCCTTGCTACCGTGGATTGTAAAGGCATATCTGAATTGATGTAACGGATTTTTAAGTCACTTTAAATTTTAATTTAAAATAATTAAATCTTTAAAGCGTATTAGCCTCGCCTTTCTGCTTTTCCCCTAACGCACCTTCTTGCTTTAAAGCAGAGCTGCTCACACAGGGCCCTTGGATACACGACCCCTGCGGCTGACTTCGGCAAGCTTCGAGTGCTTTCAGTGTGAAAAGCCGAAAAGCAGGGGCCGTCCTGCGTACGGTGTGAGCAGCTCTGCTTTTATTTTCTGATGCATTTATTTTATAAAACTCAATTTGTTTTGCTTAATATTAAATTCTGTAAATACTTTACTTATTCTTATAAGCTTAATTTTAAATTAATACATTGATAAGTCCAGGAAATCCCCCTGTCGACACCTGTCAACCTCTTTGATTCCCCTTTCGCTTTTGAGTGTGTGAGTAAGTTTCCGCGAAGCGCATTTCATGTAATGGACTTTAATGGAATTACAGTTTTATATACATTTCTGTAGACCTTTGTACACACTTAAATACCAGATATATGTATATATTTTTGTTTGTGTGTGTGCTCGAGTGCATGGCATAAGCACGAAAAAGGGCGCTCGTATTTAGTTACAAAGTTTACTCGAGCTTGGGCTATTATATTATTTTTAAGTGCCAACCATGTGCGCACTTAACAACACCGGAAGCAACTGCCAAAGCGGCTGCTTTGGCTGCTTTTTGTGCTGCTGCTGCTGCTTGTGCTCGCTACTTTCTTCTTATACTTTCTGTCCGCCAAGCAATTTGGCTAAAATGCAACCGAGCCAAGCCAAGCGTCGGGGTCGAGGGCCAGCTATTGACACTTTGAAGCTCCATTCGAGTGGCATAAATCAATGGCCAGCCAATGGCGAGCACGTAAAATATTTCACAACTCTCCTTGAGGTCAGCACGTGCCACTTGGCCACGCTTAATCTTCGTTAGTTTTGGCACTTTTCTCGGGCTTTGCATGCCAAGCAAACACGCTGCTGCTGCTGCTGCTGCACCCACACAAGGACGATAGGTGGGCGGCGGTTGAGTTGGGGGCGTGGCTGCAAGCCAAACTCATCAAAACCGGGTGACAGGTCCTGTGGGCAGCGTCTTGACACCGGCTTGGCTCCAGCTGAACCCAGCGAGAGTGCAGGGAAAATATTTTGAGAAGGAAATGAGTTTGCGGTAAGGAATCATTTTGATCGCTGCATGGTTTTGGTAAAAAAAATGCAAGGAAAGAAAATAAAGCGAAACATTTTCTTAGATTTAAGAAAGCATTGTATATTTTTACATTAAATAAAGCCTTTCCTTTATGTATATTTCTTCCATATACTTTATTTTTGTGTCGATTTCAAGATGAGTATTTATTATAAATTTTAAGTGTTTTCTTTCTGTGAACATTTTTATTATTTTGTATATTATTTCGCATAATGCAAACTCTGATTCTTATTTACCATATAGTATCAGGTAATACTTCGTTTATCTCATTTAGAATGAATAACAAAAAAATATTTCTCAATGCATCATCAGAAAATAAAGCCTATATGTATATCCATAACCTCTCTGATGATGCTCTGGCAAAATCAGGGCTATTTTATTCATATTTTATGGGAAACAGCTCCGATTGCGTGTGCGTAATTTGAGTGTATGTAACTGCTGTCAACGCGAAAAAGCCAAACGGGCTCTGTTTAAAATGCAACAGCGGGAAAAAGTCAGCCAGGGCTGTGGGCTGTGGTACAGGGGTCGTTCCATGTTCCATGGCGATGTATGTTCGCCGCTTGCCCCGCACAAAAATTGCATGCGTGGTGATGTTTTTTCGTTGCCTTTTTTTTGTTTTTTTTGCTGCTGCATGTTTGCCACATTGGCAACATTATAAATGCAGGAGTAACAGCAGCAGCAGGCGGCAGGCAGCCGCAAACTATGCAAATCAGACAAATGCATCGCTCGAACCAACTTTCTCCTCCTTCTTGTCGCTCAGCATGTCCCTTTCATCTACAGGGCTCCTCCTCCTCTTCCTCTAAAGTCACCCATACCTTGTTTTGTTTTTTGTCCAAAAACAGGGAAATCGTACACAATAAAAAAGCTAGTGGAATTTTTTATAGAACTAAAGGGGATGCAACTACTGAGTACTGAGGATGCTAGCTTGCTGTCTTTAAATTACTCAATTTCTCTTCCCTTTTAAAAATGTGTATACATAATAAATCAAGCACCCCCGAAACAACAAACCTAATCCTTTATTCATTTACTATTTTCAACAGTGCAGGGAAACCTTAAGAAGTTTTATAATATTCACATCGTCGAAAATTGGCTGCCTTTTAGCAGCGCTTGCATTGCATTTTCTTGAAAAACTGTTCGCCTTGTCTTGGCCAAAGGGGCCTCCTCCTCCTTTCTCCGCTCTGCGCTGCATATGTGGCCAAATGGGTATTATCTATAAAATGCCCGCAGGTACTTTTCCACTGTTTTGGCCATATTTCAATGCAGCCCGACTGCTGATAGCAAACTGCTGCCTGCTACCGTCTCTGCTTCTGCTGCCACAGCCACTTCGCATTGTTGTAAATTTTGATAATTCAGAAGGGAGGAGCGGCAAGGCTGGTGGCAAAAACTTTGAAGTGGCATTAATACGCCGAATTCAGGCACACACACTCGAACAAGCGAAGGGCTGTTGCAGCAGGTCTGGCGGCGGCCTTTATCGCCGGGCGGCGTTTCCGCTCTCGCCACCATTGTTTCTGGGTTATGGTGCACAATGGTGCCGTTTAAATTAGTTAGCTTTTCGGGCCATGTTACACCCGTTGGATGGGTGTGTGTGTTTGTGGCTGACACAATTCCCGATGCCTGTCGTCTGCCATTGAATGGGTCCGCGTTACTATCCCTTATCCCCTACCCCAATCCGACATCATTCCCGGGTTCCAGCCTCAAGTCCTTGTGATTGCAGTGGCGCTCCTGTTCGTGGATCAAGTGAGAGAAATATTTGAGCTGCTAGAAATGGGTAGAAAGGGGTATATTTATTATATTTATCCATCTATTAATGTACTCTTCCATTAATATTTATTTATTTCTCTTTAAAAACACCGTTACTCTATTTTAATATATTTACTTAAGTCATGAATCTGATAAACTAAGTAAATACTCAAAGATAGGGAGCTCCCAATTCGAATTTCTCCTTCCTTCCTGTCAATCTTAACCCTTGTCTCCGCCATGTACATATTAGTAATATGTTGTGGCACAAGTTTCTCGGGTCATTGAAAGTTTTGGGCCATTGTTTGGGTTCCACCCACCGCATGCTGTGCATTTAATAACATTTAATGTTTGGCTACCTCAGCGGTTTCCCATTGTGTTTGCATAGAGAGCGGGGCCAGCCAGCGGGCCAGCCAGCATCTTCCTTTTTTTCTCTCTTATAAATATAAATGAAGTGGCTCCATTGTTGCATTTACCGCATTGTTTGCCTTTGACTTGAACTGCAGCTTTGTGGGGAAAAGTTAGCAACAAAGAATATGCATGTGGCCTGTGCATATTGATTGATTGTCAAATTATATTCCTTTGAGAAGGGATTGAAAGGAAGCCGCAGGAAGTCTAATTGGATTGGCTTAAGTCAGCAAGTAGAGTAGAGATTGGGATAATAAAATGATATTCTGCTTTGATAGTTGATTGCGCTGTTTTAACAATAAGGGAGCTGAGAGAACAAAGAGATTTAGTAAATAAAAAACTGCTCAAAAATGTTAAATATATGTTTAAAGAGAAGGCAACAAGAACAATGTACTAGCTATGAACATTTTCTCAGTGCTTGTCTAATTCAGGTAGTACTTTAGCTTTTATCTAAATTTAATTTTAGTTTGTTAAAACCTTATCTTTTCTTTAAAATTTAAACATTACAACTAACTTCCAACGTTCTGTTAAATACACTATACCCGACTCTTTCAAGCGGCTTTCGCCATGTAATTCCCATTTAAATGTTCAACTCGACTTTGCCCTTTTTAAATCGTAATCCCTCCACTTGGGCAGTGAGCAATTTAAGGCTCTTCTTATTTACCTGAGAGCGTGTTGTCCAATTCACTAAACCAACGCATCAGACTCAACCCTCTGATCCCTCCAGAGGGCCTTTTGGCCAGGACAGCCCTCCTCGAGGACTCCTTCCTCCTCTTGTTCTGTCTGCCAGAGGCTGCTCCTCTTCCTTTTTCCTGGCAGAGATGCTGCAGCCTGGCTAGAGCAACATTTCTTGATTGCATTTTGAAAGAATAATGAAAATTAGCTGCCACTACTATACAACACACACACTCACACGCAGGAGGGACTGCGAACGGTTAGCATTGGGTTTTCATTTTCAGTTTTCCTCCTCATTTTTTGTTGTGCATTTTTTTTTTTTTTTGTTTTTTTATTTTCTTGACTGGAGGGCCTGGGTTGGGTGTATTGTTTTTACGTATTCCGCGCAGCTATCAAATTGCTTTTGCCGGCGCATTTTTTAGCAGCACGCGCAGCACACAAAGCCAGGCTCTGAGCTGCAAGTTCCAGTTGGCCGCCAGCAACCAGATAGTAAAATTAAATAAAAATGTAACACAAAGTTTGCCACGCTGGGGTTCTCGCTCTTGGATTATTTGAATTTGAATTATGCTGAATTAAGAATGTTTGTGCTGCCTTGCCTTGTGTCTTAGCATTTATTTACACTAAAAAAATGGGATTAGGTTTAAGATTCTCAGCTAGAAACCTTAGGAGGATCCGTACATAATAATATATTTTATTATTATTGTATTATTATATATTACCTAGGGATCTTCATTGAATGTAGTTTATATATAATATATTATAACATATATTATACTTAAAATAAGCATGATAAATGACAATGTCTGAAGCATTATACTCGACTCTATATTAATTACCCTTTTCTATATATTATTTCTAAGCTTTTTATTTAAGAAACTTGGGGATTTTATATTGAATTTATTTATTTTTTAATTTTCCTCTTACATTTATTATCATTATTTTTTCCCAGTGCCTCTGTTTTTTTGTACTTGTATCTGTTCTGAACTCCCGTCTTTGCTTCATTTCGATATGCAGAACTTGATTAAAGTTTGCCATAAAGACAATGGGGGAATACACAGAGTGCTGGCAAATGCATAATTCATTGCAGTTTGCCTTACAATTAGCGCACAACCTAAAAAATGCATTAAACTTTCATCAACAATACAGAGCGCACAATGTCTGGGGCAGTTAAAGTTTAAAGAATACAAATTCCCAGGGCGCACTCGGCGTCTCGGGTTGGCCTTCATAAATCTTCATTAGTGCACAGGCGATGGCGGCGAGGTGGAAAGCGTTGAAAAGTGAAAATTCAGCGCTCTTAATGAGCATCGTTGAGTAATTAGCCAACATTGTGGTTGCCAGACCTTATCCCAGCCCAGTCCAGCTGCATTTGCCATCCTTGCGCGCACAATTCCTTTAACTATGCTTAATCAATTATTTATTGAAGTCGCTTTTCGTTCTTGGTCCCTGCGAAGCCAGTGCAAAGCTGGCTGCGAAAAATAGCCAAAGTTGTTTGGATTTGGTTTCCTTTTCATTTTTTGCTGGGAACCTACTCAATGGCTGCCGGGGAATATTTACTGCATTGAGGTTGCAGGATAAGTGAACTACAAATGAGCTCATCAATTAACGCTCAACTCGCACCACAAGAGGGTTTTTTCGTGTTTATTATTAATGGAGAGGTCTAAATCGATTTATATAGAATTCACTATAAATAAATATAAAAAAAACGATTTTATTGCCTTCAAAAAAGTTTTTGAACTTTAAAACGAATTAAATAAAAATTAAAATAAGGTAACTTGTCCTAAAATAGTCTTTTTCCTAATTTTATTTATATTTAATGCTTTTAAATTGATTTTCTTATTGGTAACAATCCCGGCAAATAGGATTAACTCTAATCAGAATTAAAATAAATAAATTCCTTTGTAAAAGTATTCCCTTTAATAACTTAAATAATTTCTCGCAACATTTGTTGCCTTATTCCCCTAAATTTTCACCTTTTGCACACAATTTCCATGCCATCTTAGCCCAGAGCTTGTCTAGTCAAAATCTGTTCATTAAACTAAGCCACATTCTATTGGATTTCAATGGCTTGCGGATGGCTTTCCCTTTTAATGGATAGCTGGAGTGTCTGTGTTGGCTGCTAAAAACACAACAACGCACTTTAGTGCCCCACAAAACATTTAATTGGCCGCTCAACTGTAAATTCACTCGACTGCATCAAAGATTTACAGCTTGGTCCTGCATTCGACCATCAAAGGAGGGATCTGGGGCGGAACAATGGGCGTGGGATTTCCAATTGCTTGGACCCCTGCATAGAGATGGGCAGATGTTTTTGGGACCATGCAGGCGGTTTGCATTTGGCATTTATTGCCCCCCAACACGCCAGCAAGGGTAATGGGGTAACTCCAACTCCAAGCCCGGCTCCGTTACTCGAAATTCATCCGACTTCCTTGATTTCGGTTGCTGCTCCTGATTCCCTCTTCCTGTTCCTGTTTCTGTTGGGCTTGACCATGAGCAGCTGCACTTGGCTTTTGTGCTGTTTGTTGATTGTCCTTGCTCAGCTCTAAGTCGGCAAATTCAAATTGTGTTTAGCGTAAGACCGTGATGAACGGCCATTCTGCTGGCCAGGCAATAAATTTGCAAATAGTTAGCTCTGACGCTGACTTTGATTACTTTTGCAGGGCTTTTCATTTTGATAATTGAAATTTAAATACGTTTCTTAGGTTTTAGTTTGGTTTTCTTCAAGAAAAATGGCGGATTTTTTAGCGATAAATTTAAAATTAATTTATATAAGGCCTAAAGGTATGATACAAAAGGTAAGTCCTTTAAAAAAAAAAATAAATTATCACATACAAAATCATAGCATACTCTTGGACACTTTTAGACACTGTTTTTATTGATTTCAAATACGTAAACATTTTTGTGTTACCCGCAATCTTTAGTTTCAAACCTCGAACGCAAATTCTTAGAAAAAAAAATAAATTTCCACTCAATTACACACCAAAGAAATGATTGCATACTTTTAGACACAGTTTTTAATGATTTCAAACCCCTACAGATTTATGTGATACCTGTAATTATTATTTACACACATACCCAAAGTAAAATTAACTATTCTACTTATTATTTTTTATTTCTTTTTAAGCTTTAAAAGCAATCCCCACTTGCAATACCTTAAACGTTTTTGGAATTTATATCATTGGCATTTTCAGTGGTATTCCCTTTTGCTTCGGCAATTAATTAAGTACAGCGGTCGCTGAATTGACGCTTAAAAATTGTTGATTCCATGTATCATCTACGTAATGATTGCAATCCTTTCGCAGAAGGACCAACCTTTAATAGCTCACACTCCAGATAGACAATCGTTCAGCTGTAAATTTGTATTCAATTAAAAATCATTTCTTTGTCAATTATTCATTCGTTGTGCAACGAGACCTGGTAAATGGGGCGCCGTTCAGACTCAGCCAGTCAGACAACCAGTCAGCCGTTCATTAAATTTATGAAAATAAAAAAAGAAATCAATTTTTATTTATACATTTTAAGCGTACAGCAACAGCTCTCTGCACGTTTCGATACAGAATCTCTCTGTGCCAGAAGTAAAACCATATTTATTATATTTCTATTTTATTTTTTTTTTTTTCGGCTCTCCTTTCGTGTGCATGTGCGTTGTGCATTTTGCATTTTTACTTGACTGAAAGTTGCATAAATCAAAATTGTTAATCAATACACAGTGCCTATAAACAAAATCAAAGAGGGGAAAAAATGAAACTTTATATAAACTTTCGATGGTTTCAAGGGGAGTCGGTAAATATACATATATTCATTTGTCACTGTGAAAGGTTTTTGTGAATGAGTTTGAATCAAAACTGGGCAATTTGAACAGTTTTTTCCTGACAAATTAATTATCCCATTATATTTAAAAAAAAAGGAATTTAAATTGATTTAATTAATAGCCTTAAACTAATGATGCCTGATTAAAAATAGTCATGGAAAAAAAGTTACAACCTAAATCCAATTACCATAGTTAATAGTATACTAAAAAGAGTATAAGAATGTTGTTAAATAACAAACAGAAAGTTACGTTGAAGCCTTTGCTCTGGATTATCAAACTTAATCTGTTGAGTAAAACTAATAATAAACAGTGGATAATCTGGAAAATCTCTCTCCCAACTGCCATGGCAAGTGTTTTCCTTGGCATTGAAGGGGATTCTGAGCTACACGAGAAGGCAATCTCGTGTACCTCTCTTGTGGCCCTCGTCCCCAGCCCTCCCTAGGGGGAACACACATTGTGCCAAGTGTGTAAGCCCCATAATATATATATCGATAATATTTCATTACACCCCCTTTTGCGCCATTTACTCCCTTCTCCTGCTGCCCGTTCCCTTTGAGTGCGTCGAAGTGCACACATAAATTTGGCAAAAGTAAATGCACTGGCATATTGGGCGAAATGTTGGGTGCCAGGGGTCTCCAGGTCCAGCTCGGGCGGCTGCCTCAAAAGATGTTTTCAGGGCAAGGGCAACGCAGTTTGCTTGTAATGGAGCTTAATGCAATTTCCGCCCACAATCCTTCGATAAGGTAGCAAACGCCAACACAATTTCTCCCAGCAAACATATTTTCACTTTGTCCTGGAAACCTTTGGTCAGTCGCTCAGCAAGGAAGTTGAAGGCAAGATAAAATTTTGTCGGCCAAGTAACCTGACCTTAAGGTTCCTGGGTATAATTTTAAAATTACATTTAAAATTCTTTACTGGAAGGCAAAAATCTTAAACAGGTAATAAACCAAGAAAGAAGCAACTTAATAATTAAATTTAATATATGTTCTTTGCATTCGTATCCATACTTCATTGCTCAAATTATAACCATCCCTCCAAGGCTCTAGAAATATCGAATAACTGAGAGAAAAGAGAAACACAGAAGGAAAAATGCAATTTGTTTGGCACTTGTTACGGGGCGTATACATGATGTCGACATTTGCCACTCCGGAGTCCCGAGTCCGGACTTGGGAGTCCCGCTAATTAGCTGCTGGCAGATTTGCAACCGAAGAAGAACCAAGAAAAAGCCACCCCGGCAACATCTGAGCCAAGCTAGAGCTTGAGCATGAATGGCATATTTTTCCAACTCCTCCGCTGGCCGCATAAAAAATCGCTTAAGTTAAGCGAAGCGTCAAGTCGTTTGCTTGTCTGTGTCCACCACAAAGGATTTGGCCAGTTAGCCAGCCAACACTCGAGTGGCTGCCCCTGAAAGTCCCGGTCTAGAGATGAGCAGCGCTCCCAATGGAGTTGAAACTTTGTTTGGCAGCACTCTTTGGCCTGAGATTACCCCAGCTGGTGTCGGTGTCGGGGGAAATGCAAAAGTATTTTTTTTTAGCAGATTACACACAGAGAAGGAAACTTATTTAAATTGACACTTGACATTATATTTTTATGGATTGTTAAAGACTAAAAATAACAGGAGTTTCCTGTTCTTTAATGTTGTTATTCTTTGTAGAAATGGTTAATGGTTAGTTTAGAGGAGAAGTAATCACTATTATAGCCTTTCGAACTATTTATTAAAGCACAGAACATCAAACTCTTATTATATGCTTCAAAAACCCTTTTTCTTTCAAGAATCATTCCAATTAACCTTGTTCTTACCTCTCTTTTTGTCTTAAAATACTTTTAAAAAATCCCTTAAGGGTTCTGAAGCTTTAATTTTTAAAAATGTATGTTCTTGTCATTATTCTAACTCCCAGTCCTGGCCACAAAGACCATCTCTAGTTGCAGACCAGTGCAGAACTAACCAACTGAAATGTTGTCTTTGACATGGCTGTCGGTTTATCGCGCCGCTTGTCAGCACAGCTTCCCCGCCACGCCCGCTCCGTTTTTTCCTTTTTTCCACCGATCTCCATACTTTTTTTATATCCTTGGAGAACAGCTTTTGCTGCATGTCATTTGGCGGGGAGCTGAAGGGTTGGTAGTTACGGGAGGTTCACTGGGGCTAATCGAAGGGAGGGGAATGGGGTGAGCAAGTAACCGGAACAGCCTCAATTTATTTGCACTTAGGTTGCCGAGGACAAGAGGTTAACAATGCAAGTGGCAGCTGTTTTGGTTTCGCTTCTGCTTCGGCTCCAGTTCCTCTTCCTGGCAGCTCCCTTCATCCGGCTTATCTCCGCCGAATGGGCTGGCTGATGGGCCACACACCTGTGGCCAAGGTGAGCCCCGGCGCCACTTAATTGCTTAAAAATGCGAAAATAATTGCAGCAAACGCACTCGAGCCAGTTCACCAAAAAGGACCAAGCAGCCGCCAGTCGGCAGCTGCACAAAGAGCCATTCAAGCGATTCTGGACTGAAATCGCTGCCCGAAAAACGTCATGCATTTTCATTACGTTAACGTTAACGGGGTGCAGGAGGAAAAGCACACGGAAAATGCAATGCCATTTCGGCCAATGAGCGACAATTGCCATCCCGGCCGTCTCCGTCTCTGTCTCCATTTCCATTTGCATGTCCATCGCCCGATCCTTTGGCCGCTTAACGCTGGCCTTAGCCTTCAGCCATGCAAATTCAATTTGGCCAAAGGACCGGGGTTGGAAAAACGCTCGAAAAAACAAGGCGACATGCGTTCAAAAGTCGCGAGTCGCAAAGTGAGTGGCAGGTGAGGAGAGCGACAAAAAGTAGCCAGGAGACGAAAATTGATTTCCCGAAAAGCTTGTACCCTTTAAGGAAGACCCTGCTTTACCAAGAATTTAGTAAATCATCAGAAGAATGACTTTAATAAATATTTTTTAATCTTTAAGTGTAGTTAGCCTTGAAAGAATAAATGTAAAAAGCTTGTAATACATTTTTGAACCTTAAAAAATACTTTAAAATAAGGAAACAGCATAAAATATACTATTTGAAGGACACCGTTAGTTTTCCTTCAATAAACTCTATCCTCTTGTCCACTTGAAAGAAAACCATAAAATGATCTGCTTTACTTTGATTGAATTACAATTTTAAAGGGTATAAAGAGCACACATAAGACCGTTCAAGAGTCTTGAGTCTTTATGTCCTCCTCTTTCCAGGAATGTCGACAGAAAAAAGGACCGACAAATGACAAGTGCAATTGGGGCATCTGCCTTTCTCTGTCCCTCCTTTCGACAGTTGAACACGGTGCCGGCTTCGCGGCTTCAAGGACCAAACATCTGCTGACTTTTTTCTTATCTACGCAAAGCGATTTCGAGCAGCTTCTTTTTTGCCTTTGAGTCCCATTGTGGCAGGATTTCGTATATCGCAGGGCTTTGAGGGTAACTGTTGCCGCTTGTTGCTTGACAACTACATACACAATCGATTTTATTTGTTATAATTGATTCAGTAAACGAAATGTATAAAGTTTGTGAGAGTCTAAAGATTTTTAGCCTCAAATCTTACCCTAATAGGATTTAAATCTTATATTGTTTTCAGTAAAAATATTCCCATATAATTCGTAACTTTCAAAACTTGTATAAGCCCGAGATAATCCTTAAACACTCTTATTTCTTGTAAAAAAGTTTAAAATAAAAAGAGATGTGTGCACACACATTTGCATATTTTCCTTTAGATCTCCATCCACCCGCTCTCTCTTTGCCTTTCTCGCTTTAATCGCTGTCCAAATATATGTGGTATAAATTTCCTTGAACAATTTACAAGCAAAAAAGCCAGTGTTGCCACCCACTTTAGTGGTACAAAAATTATGCTATAATTCAAAAACAGCGCCAACAACACACACACACTGGCATCCATGTGCCGTTCATTAGCACAAAACCCACACATTAATTCCTTGTGTGTGAGAGGGAACTGGTGCTAATCTAGGGGGAGTAAAAATGCAGCTCTGTGTGTGTGTGTCAGCTCGTGTATGCTGCCTTTGTCGACATATAAAGGATATAAGCCGTGTTTTTAGCACGCCCAGCGCAAGTGTGCTTGTGTTAGTAACTTTATGCAGTGCCAATGTAGACAAAATCAGGAAAAACTCAATGGTAGGGTGCCCCGACTTCGAGATACCCGGCAAGGACTGCCACAAAAAATGTTGCATACCCGATAGTGTTGGGTTGCTCATGAGTGAGTGAACAAAAAAGAGTTGTTCACTAAACTGAGTGAGTGAACATGTTCCTTCCAATTTGTTCTTTTTTGTTCACTTGTTCATTTTTGCTCACTATTGTTCAGTTGTTCAATTTTGTTCTTTTTTGTTCACTTGTTCATTTTTGCTCACTATTGTTCAGTTGTTCAATTTTGTTCTTTTTTGCTTACTTGTTCAGATTTGCTCTTTTGCTCATTATTACTCAGTTGTTCAATTTTGTTCAGCTACTCTTTTTGGTTCATTTTTGTTCAGTTACTCTTTTTTATATGGTATTAGAGGTGGTAATGTCTTTGGCAGAAACAGCTTAAGTCTGAATCTGACCAATTACGCCTCGGCTTTGCGCGTGCTTAACTCGGATATCCGCAAGTCTAAGGCGTACATAAGCGACAAGGAGACTAGCAATGAACTGGATATGGTGTTGACTATGACAAACCTGTGTTTGTGACAAATCGCAACAGTCGCATGCGTTCTGAAGAGAACGAGTTTCTATTTGTATTATTATTTTATATTTTTAATTTTGTTATATTAGT